>JAVKPL010010425.1:0-44009 GCA_032173675.1 Gastrolobium villosum | reverse complement strand
GTTTTTTCAGCTAGTTAAAGCCACCAGGCTTCTCTCTGCTTTCTCATGGTCTTCCTTCAATCTTTATAGTCCAACTTCCTTGGCAGGTTTTTTTATTCTCTATTTTTTTGTGAAATATTAATGTTTTATTTATATTTATAATTCTATAATTATTAAATAATATCTTAAATATTACTATTATTTTTTAAGTAATTCATTATTCAAAACACATCCACATGATAAGTAAAAATGTATAACTTCAACCCCAAGGGTAGTTCAGTTGGCAGCTGAGCTCTCAAGGGATTGCTTGGTGCAGGGACCAAATCCTGCCTCAAGCAGTTTCTTGGAAAATCTTTGGGGACCAGAGGATAAGTCAAAAATCTTCGGTTGGGGATTAACTCGCTGTTCTCCCTTGCCGAAGCTTAGTGCACCTACCCTCACCAGGGACTAGCCCAACGTGGCGTACCCCGAAGGGACTGTTCTAGAACTTTGCCAATGGGAATATCTCCTAATGTACCAAAAACGTATAACTTCACCACATTAATTAAATTAGTACATGAGAGCTGAGCGGTGTGGGAATGAGAGATGTGTTCTATTATTTTATATCATCTTTGAAAAGTGTGTTTAAAACCTTTCCAAATTAGAAAACCTATGCAATTACCATAGGGAAATCTCAAAAATAAAATAAAATAAAAATAATGTATAACTTCCATTTTCCTTTTGTTGTTTAATTGCTTCAACCCTATTTCTAGTGCTACTACTAATAGTCAATGTTTGATCATTTTTGCCTTCCCTTCTCTTTTGCTTTTCTACTGCTTTTACATATTTATCAGTTCCGTACATTTGAGCCCCTCTCCATGCTCTTCTCAAACAAGCCATTCTGTTCTTTCTCTTCTACTTTCAAGAAACTGTCTGTTCTCTCCTCCAGACAAAAATTTTGTAAACATCTTTAACAAATGAAAGTCACTAGGACACAACCATAAAATCTATTTCAAGCATGCAAGTTGCAACCCATTTTCTTCTTTTCTTTTTTCTTCTTTGGTGAGGATTGGTTTTCTTGTAAATTGACCAACTAGTGGTGAAGTGGAAAACAAATTTCTAGTTTATACTTAGTTTACACAAACTATGTGAATTAAGCTAATCAGGTAGTGACATATCATTAGTTTATATTAAATAAGGGGAATAGTTTTCTAAAATTATTTCCTCATGCAAATTTAATAAATCAGTGGCCAGCGGGATCCACGTAAAAGTGGGAAGAGAAATGTAACGATGTGATAGATCGATATGTCCAATCAGATATTGGTATGTTAATTTAGGATCTGTTTGTCCTCCCTCAGGTACCTATAGGAGAGGTACCCTAAAGATAAGCGGATCATTGTGCACTATAATATAACGACATAGTCAAGGCATGAGGTGTGTGCACGGTGACAAGCTAAGGGAGAGGGTTTTCGAGTTATGTACCTAGGGTCTTTAACCTCTTATTTATAAGGGTTACCTCTTGGGCTTGTGGAGTATTCCCCAGTGTGGCAGGAGCTCAACTTCCTTTCTGTTGAGATAGGAACTCCACCTCTTTAGCAGTTTTAAATTGGTAGGATAATTGGGTAATTATCCTTTAAGGGATCCTTGGGTAGGTGGTTAGGATATGAAAATATTCCATAACAAGAAAAAAAAAAAAGTTGAAACTCACTCATTATTGTTAGGGGTTTACATTTGTCATTTAACATGACACAATAAACTTTTCTACACACACAATATTTTGTGGGATCCATATTTTTTAAAGAAAAAAGAAATTATAGCACGTAAAACGAATCTCTATAACATTACAGAATCACTTTTCCTACAATATAACTCTTATAAAACCCATATACTAATTATAAGCTAAATTTCTGCTAGGTGGGTAAAGCACCATTGCTTTCACATAATACAAAGTACACCAATCCCAGAATTATGTATAACAGGTTTTTCCTGTTATGGAATCTACTGTGGACTTATTCTAGTACATCCACCTCCTCATGCACGTGACATATACCTGCTATCTGATGTATATGAAAACAGTGGAGGACAAGGGAGATAGCAATCTTACAGCATAATAAAAGTTCTGTTATTTATTAAGCAATAAAAAAAAAAATAATGTCTTCACGTACTTACAAAATAGTATCATGTCATTATATGGGAATGAGATCTCAGTATTGTGTCAATAATACTCAGTAGGACCAACATGACATGAGGGTTGCAAAGTGTATGCAAAAAACATAAACAAAAAAAAGAAGACTAAGCAGAGCCCGAATTTGACCAATTAATGCAACTCCTTTATTGTGGCATCTTATGCCAGGAAGGTATTTGCAGGCACTGGCTATAGAGATTGGTGATTGAGGCAGGGCACAGTGAGTGTCCTTTGGGTTAAAACCTGCATCTGTTCAAGGATGGAAGGCAAGCTCTTTTGTAGGCACTTGACAGGAGTTAGTTTCTTATCAAAGATTTTGGAAGTCAGATTGCATGCACTTGATCTGTCTTGGTCATATCAGCATTGTTTCATGTGAAATTTTTGTCTGCACCAGGATACCGTGTTATATTTAAAGGGTTTTATAATTTTCATGTTAAATGAGAGTTGAAATCTTATGTTATAGAGATAAAAAGCACGCGGGACCCATGTGTTAGAAAAAATTATATGTGAAATCCATATCAGCACGAAAATTGAAGAGTGTGTAGGAAAAATTTAATTCTCATGTTGAATGAGAATTATAAAACCCTGGAGGTTAAGAAGCTGTACCTTAATTAAATTCAAACCCTCATGCTCTTCATTTCTTTTTTTTGGATTACATCCGGGTATCCCCACAGTCGATAGTCATGAGACTAACCTCTTACCCCGATCAATCAGTGCACAAAACGGTAAAGAGCTGACCACGGAATGCTTTCCATTCACAAGAGTTGGGGTTCGAACCCCTAACCACTTACTTAAGGAACGAGATACTGAACCATCACGCCCACCCACGTGATTTCATGGTCTTCATTTCTATTCTGTTAAAAAGCACTTAATACGTTTTTTATTTTGTGTAAGATTCTGGTGATAATATTTGGTTAAAAAATGTAACATATACAGCCAAAAACAAAATGTGTAACTTAGAAGCCACCTATTATGAAAGTGATTTTTATTAGAAATATTCTAGGATACCTTTGGTTTATGGTAATTTGTCCATGTGTCAATATTAATCAATCCATACAAAATCTAATAGTAAAAAATTGAGTTGTACTACACATCGAATACCATAAAAACCACCTTTTAAAATAAAATCCAATAAACATTTCTAGAACTCAGTCAATATTTGTTGGCTTTCTCTTAGTACGTTTGCTAGCTGTAGGATGTTTTGTTTATCAAATTGGTGAAGTACTTTTTTTTTTTATAAACAATTGGTGAAGTACTTGAATGACTTGTTTTCACATCTTTATATGTATTTGAACTCCCTTTTCTCCGGCTTCTCATGAATTTCTTTCAGCAGTTTGAAAAAAAAAATTGAAAGAAAAGAAAAGAAAAATCTACCTTAATGAAACACTACAACTTCATTCAAAATCGCTTAATAGTGCTTTAGGTTTATAAATAAATTTTCTTGATTAAAAAACCTCGAGGTTGACGTGAGATATTACAGTCTAAACATTTTCTTTGTCGTTTTAGCAAGGACGGTAAGATAATAAAACAACAAAAATTAAATAGAAAAAGAGAGATAATAGTAATAGTACATAGCAAGAGGAACAAAAAAGTTACAAGACAAAGGAGGTTAGGGACTCGGGGTTTGGGGATAAGTACCAAGTACAACCAGGAAAATGACCCTACAATAGGCTTAGAAAAAAGTGCATGAAAACTTTTCTTTTTTAAAAAAAAAGGATGAAGTATTCAGAAAAAGGGATGAAAATAAATAAAAGGGTAAACACCTTTTTGTTCATGTGAATATCTACGAAATTCTTTTTAGTCTCTGATAATAAAAAAGGATTAAATTAGTCTCTAAAATTATGAAAAAAGGGCCACTTTGGTCCTTTTGTCAATTGTAATAAGTATTCCTTGATCCTTTTTTCATCATTTTAAGGATCAATTTGGTCCTTTTTTTATTGCCAGAGACTAGAAAGGATTTCGTGGATATTGTCAGGGATAAAAAAGGGTGTTTACTCTAAATAAAAAGGGCGCTCTTAGACAATTGGGCATCCTTGAAAGCAAGTGAAATCAGAGTGAACTTTAACGTAATATAATTAACCCAAATATCAATTCATATATAACATGAATTTTAGAACAATTGTGATCATTTACATATATGTGTTAGCTATGAGTAGATGAACAAGGAAGTACTTGTATGCAAAGTTGTTTTTGTGTTGTAATTGTCCAGATAGCTCCCACTGAATTTGATTAAATTATGCCATATTCACCACCAGCTATCTCTCCATTCTGCTTATAAAGTCAAACGCATACATACAAAACCATCCAAAAGGAAAAATCAGCAAGCTAATAAATATATTTTTCCTTTCTCATGAAAGGCATGTTAAGAGATGTAAATAAAATGAAATTTCAGAAAGCCAAAAGTGTGCAATTGGAAGAGCTAGGAGCATCGCCCCAAGAGAACCATGCAAGGGCCGGTTAAGAAAAAACCAGCTATGCTGACAGCCAATAAAGTAAAGAAAAGAAGAACCTCACAAACAAAACCAAAACAAAACTATTCTACGAATATAGACCTTAGGAGCCAAGTAAAAAAAGATCTTAAGCTCCTTGAAAGTCCACATTTCCTGAAAAACAACAAAACAGCAGGAAAATTACACTACTTCCTAGCTTACTGCCAGGTCTACCATATGCATTCAAGAGATGGCCAGAATTAGACCAGAAGTGTCCACATGCCATAATGATGACAGTATTTGCTGCACCTTGTTAATACTAGAAAAATGGCATAACTTGACTGTAGTCATCCTTGATAATGTCTTCATTGATGTCTACAATTTCTTAAATGTCACAACAGAAACAACATGAGGGCTCAACCCCCAAATATTTCCAGATTCAGATAATTAAAGCCATATCAGTAATGCATTCTCAAGTCCAACATATCCAGTGAAATCCAAGCAAAATAGAAAATGGCTGCCATATTTTATCCAACCCATGAATAGTGGTCATACAAGAATGTTAAGAGTTGATCACATGAAAGATAGCCTAATAATTAGGGGTAGAGAAATAGCATGAAAAACCACAGTGGCATCATTTGATCCATGTAGCCGACCCCTCCAAGTGGGAAAAAGGCTTTGATTGTAGTAGTTGTATTTTATCCAACTCTTCATTGGTCTATAATAAAATTCATTATAAGAAGGCATACCTTTCTTCTAAGAGGCTAACTTCAATTTCTATTGGTGATATCACACAAACACATTAGGTGTCTAATGTCCATGTTCTCATTCCCTTCCCTTCTTTGTTTCTAAAGGAGTAGAATGTGCCCCGGTAACAAAGGTAATTAGCATCGAAAAATTTTAAACTTCAGCGATCTACAAACATTAAACATACACTTGCTGAAAACAAACAGCTCATGCTCAACAACGAATATATGGACTATAAGATTAGCCAACTATATTTTACTCATAATGAATCAACAGACAAGATACAAAAGTAAAAAAGTAAATAAAACATTACATTTTCAGTATCTGAGCACCTTTAAAACAGACTCAGACAGACAAATGCACAATGGGGACACAATGTTCAAGTTGATAAAGAGCTGCTAAAGAAGCCAAAGTGCACTGTTATTTTTGCAACTCCTAACCATTGTTGTAAGTTGTAACTCGAGCCCAAACTTTTGAGCTTTATCAAATTTATAAGTGAGCATCCCTTGTAAAATATGAGCAACACCAAATCCTTAGGGGGCCCAAAACTCCATTTCAATTATCTGTTGTCCTTCTTGCTTGGCCCTCCCAAGAAGGGATTGTTGGGTAACAAGTGCATAATGTCAACCGGAACATCCGTGTATTTTATCATCAACTTGTTAAGGATAGCAGAATTTAGCAAAATAAAGTTTCAACTTTCAGCAAATAAAATTGTTGAATTGATTATTCATTTAAACTTGAAGCTTCTAGACCTGCAATCGCCAAACAGTATTGAGCCCAATTAGCCTAAGGAGTGTTACTCTTGACGATGTGTTCTTCCATCATTTCTTCTAAGAAGTACTAATATGAATTCTTTGTTATCATAAAATTCCACTGTATCCTCCTGGCAAGCATCAAACAAACTATAAAAATTCATTGCACATCTCTGATAGAACTGGAAACCAAACGTAAGTATTATTGATATTTTGGGATGGAACCATGCTCCAATAACTGATATCAGTATGGTATCAGAAATCAGACAGATGAGTGTGTACACATTACACAAGTAGTAGCCAACACAGAAACAAAGACAGCATAGGCAAATTCGAGAGTGCCTGCTCTCTCCCAAACCAGAATCTTCCCAAAACTTATCCCTTTTCCGCTTCCCCCCTCACTTCTAATCCCTCCATTCTAATTTGTAACTGAATTCCCCCCTTGCATTCCACACGCCCTGTTGCCATGAGTGCATCAGGTTGTTAAAAGTGAGGTCACACCTCCCATACTCAAACCAAGGGGATTAATTCCCTTCCTACCCTTCCCTTTCTTCCTAAAATACACTTCAGAAAACCTGGTATCTTTAGGATGGCTATCATCCTCAAAATTTACTGTGAAAGATTCTAAAGGCAGAAGATATTTATGGTAAAAGCCAAATACTGAAGCAGGATTGATATTATAGATATGATGGTTCATATATAGTCTTCTAATTCTAATTACACAAATGTGTCCATTTCTATAAAAGGAACAAGCTCACCCCTTCCATGAATGCACCCTAGACTATTATACACTAAAATAATAACTAGTACTTCTTCAGAACCCAAGGCTGCCTGAGGGCTGATGCCCTGATGATGATAACCTTGAACCCTTGTATTGAATGTATGGGTCAACTTAGACTCGGTAAGGTGAATGATAGAGAATACAAAATTGATAAATTTACAGGAGTCAGGACCATGATTAGAGACAGAAACAAACTGATTATATATGAGAATTCAAAAACAAACAAAAAAAAGTTAATACAGATAACACAAGAGAAATAGATTCTGCTGCAAACATTGTCACTAAGGATAAGCAATAATATAAAGGCCCAGTAGTGACGTCAAACCATATTCAAAAATAACATTTGAAAGTGAACAAATTATTAACTTTAGAAAATCAAAACGGGCTGAAGCGACCACTATAATCTAGAGAAAGTAAAAGCTCCAGCAAGCATATCATGAACTATAAAGAATAACTCATTCAATTTCCTCATTCTTCACTACAGCAATAATTCAGAGACAAGGGCACGCACCACATAGAAGTATTACAATCTGTTAGACATATATAAAACCATTAATGTAGCCTCACCCAATAGCTTAAGCTTTTGGGTTGAATTGGTTCTTTATATAATATCAGAGCCTCCGTGTGAGGGGACATGTCGAGATATATAAAACCATTAATGTAGCATCACCCAATAACTTAAGCTTTTGGGTTGAATTGATTCTTTACACAATCAAACAAGATCACAACTGAAGCACTTGATAATTTCATGAAAAGAAGAAGAAGAAGAACCTAAAACATCTAACTAATCACCTGGGAAGTTTTATATACATGTATGTGTGCGTGTGTATAAATATACAAACTGAATTGTGCTTACAGCATCAAGCTAGAGTACAGAAAGTGGTCTTGAACAGCAACGCACATACTATACTATACAGCAAACATACTTAATGCTCACTTAGAAACCAAAAGAATTTCAGGTTTCTTGAGTTTGGTAGGCGTGCTAGCATTTGAAGTGGCAGTGGCAGCAGCAGCAGCAGCAGCAGCAGCTCTGGCAGCATCCCTAGCCCTATTATCAAGTTGAATGAGACTTCTCGTAGCAAGTATAGCCTGCGGCACCAATTCATGAGAAGCCCTCGCATACAAACACCTCACCGCATAAGAGGCAGCATCCTTCACATCCTGAGAGTTCAATGGACCCAACAAACAGTGTCCCAATATTCTCAAAGCAGGCTGTAAAATCTCCCAAGGCAAAGGGATCCTGTCTCCCTTTTTGGCCTCAGCCTCAAGAATCTGCAAATTCCCCATCTCTATCTCTATCTCTAATTCCTCAATCTTTATCTCACCATTGCCATCATTATTCCCAACAGGATCAAACTCTGTCCTGCAAGGGCAATCCTGGCCAGCCCAACCAGCAGAGAAGCGGCAGAACTCGAGCTTGGACCAGCTCGGCATATGAGAGATCTGTGAGTAGTAACAATGAAGTGCCACGCCAACAATGCAACCTCTCTTTGTCGATTTCACCGCCGATTGGGGCTCCAGAGGGGGAGATATTACGCCGACGGAAGGCGGCGTTGCGGCGGCGGAAGGAGGTGGCTTCCTGAGAGGGGAGTGGTAGATGGAAGCATGGGAGAGGTCGGGGATAGTGACGAGGAGTGGTTTGCCGGCGCGGATTTTGGTCTCGTAGGCGTAGATTGCGAGGAGGATGGCCTCGAAGCCGGCGAGCGAAGGCGAATGTTCGGAGTGGATGCGGGAAAGGTAGAGGCCGGAGAGGAGAGGGACGAAGGAGAGGACGACGAGGCGGAGGTGAGGATCGGAGGAGAGGAAGGTGTCGTAGAGCCACTGGCAGAGTGGATCGGATTCGGAGCCGGAGAGGGAGGCGGAGATGGAGGAGTAAGCGGCGGGGGAGGAGAGGAGAGAGAGGGCGGGGCGGTCGGAGTCGGCGAGGGTGGAGAGGGAATCGGAGGAAGAGGAAGGGAGGATGGCGGCGAGGGCGTGGATGCGAGAACGAGCCTTCGACACGGATTCCCACCACGACTGCATAGGGTCTTCGCGAGACGGTGTCGTTTTGTTGTTTGGGTTAGAAGAATTGTTTATGGAATTAGAAGACGAAGAAGGAGACGACGAGTTGTTACGCTGCAAATCCATCACTCACTCACTCCAAAACCCCCCAACAAACTGTCGTTTTGTTTTGTTTTGTATACACACTCGTCAATCGTAATTTCGTTGCGGCTCTTGTAATATCATTTTCTCCATTTTAAGTATTTAAATATGAAATTTCTGGTTAACGGAAACAACCAATGATTATTGATTCATTTTAGAAACAGAAATATACGAAACTAGTATTTACATGATCAGTCATGTGTCGCTGCACCACTCTATCATGAGTAACTAGATTCTCACCCATTAGTAACCACGAAAATAGATTCACCCGTTGAGCACCATGTCGTTTCCACACAAGTGACACAACAGACCATGGAGGCTGCTGGTGGTTTGTAGTGGATTAAGCTTGTCACATATATTTGGAAATATTTTTCATGGTTCAGGACTATTTAATAATTTACTTTCTCTTTTTATCTTTTCTTTTTTTTTTTTAATTTTATCTTTTCAATTACACTAAGGACTCATTTGGTGGACATGATAGGACAAAGGTAAGATATGATATGAGGTTGATAAGAGTAGGATATGATATAAGATTGATAAATCTATATCAATGAGCACCTGATTAGCAATCTGATAAGATTATGTAAAAGGAGAAAGAAAAAACAAAAAACAAAATATAATGCAATAAATACAAATATATTGGGTAGCGTTGGGATATATTGGTTATCCAATATTGATATCTTATCATGTTGAATTCTAACACAGCTCCCCCCATAGGATAAGAAATCATGTATTGGATAGGATACAATGAGACAATAGGATAAGGTAATCATATCCTATTGACCCACCAAACAAGAGATAAAAGTAGGATATGATAAATTATCTTATCCTATCCTATCTTCTTTATCATGTGCTCCAAACAGACCCTAAGAGACCATCTAAAAAATGATAATTTTAGACCACAATAAATAATCTCCATACATTTGAGTCGACTCGTTTTTTATTTTTTTATTATAAGATATGTCAATCAATTTCTCGATATCGTTCCGCAATTAAGATTTTAAATCTCTCCCAAAAATAATATTTGAGATGATGCAACATATACTCTAAATCACACCTGCTCAATTTTCTATCAAACAACTGAACTAAGTCGATCGATTTCAGCCACTCTATTTATTACTATAAGAGCAACTCTCATGATGTTGCATAGTTGTTTTCTCCTATTAATAATTCTTCAATTTCCGTGCAACAATTTTTTTTTATAAATATGTTCTGCTGAGAAAAGCGAAACCCATTTATTATTATGTAAAAAGATCATGAATATTCATTATTACAATTGACAAAAAAAATTGTGTTAGTTTTGTAATGCTAGTGCCTCCTAATTTGCCCTAAAGTTCGAAACGCATAGATATAAAGCCCGAGATTGAGAGATTGGTGACAAAAATAACTTCAGTTAATTGTCAACTACTGAAGCCACCCATAACTTTAAATTTGATTCATCCTCCAACAAGCTCAACTAGGGACTAGGAGTTAAAGAAGATATTGAAACTAGAAACCCAAGTCAACGTTTTTGCTGCATCTACAATCTAAGTTGTCACTTTGGAGGCTAGATGAGGAAGCAAACTATTGATCTTAAAAATATATTTTATTGAAGGGTTTGTTTTTTCTAATGTTATTTTAGATAATTTTATCTAATGTTCATCGAAATGATGTCATTTTGGGACCGAAATCATGATGTTTTGTAATTTTAATTTATCTCAGGATTATAATAGTCTTTATCTTTTTAATTTTTTAATTTTTGAACCCAAAATGACGTCATTTTAATGAACATTAGATAAAGTTGTCTAAAGTAACATTATATGCATTTTTCCTTTATTAAAATATATATAAAGTCTTACACGTAAAAGTAGTTAACAAAAAAAGTACTAATCAAATGATTTTTTTTATTTAAAAATATATTCTTAGAAGAAATCTATCAAACATATTTTTTTTTAAATTACAATTTTTTTCTGAAACAAATTCATCAAACATTTTTTTCTTCTTTTAATTTAAGAATCAATTCTTGTAAATTATTCTAAAAATATTTGAAGAAAAAAAAACCGTAGGATATCCAAAAAAAAAAAAAAACGTCATTTTAGGTTCGTCAATTAATCTCGAGGAGGTGGAGGACTACACATTTCTTTTTACCAAATTTTTCAAATTCGAATCTAGCTGAAACACGAAATTATATAATAATAATAATTAAAAATAATAATATCCAAATTAGTTTTATGTCTCTCATAATTAGGGATCTGCACGGTGAACCGATTCGAATTTTAAAAAAAAAATCGAACTAAATTGATTTAAATGATTTAGTTCGAAAATGATTCAGTTTGATTCAAAATTGGTTTGGTTCGGAAGAGATTCGGTTCCGTTAAAAATGGTTTGGTTCAGTTCTCAATCGGTTCGGGATGATCCTAATTTAAAAAATAAATTAAAAATTTTAGCAAATTTCACGATTTTCATTTTAGTCCCTAACAAATAAAAAGGCCAATCCTGATCTTTAAAAAATTCAAAATGGACTCATTTAGTTGAAATCGTGATCCTCACAAATTAAAAAAATACTCATATTAGTCCTTTAAAGGACTAAAATGGATGCATTTTGAATTTCTTAGGAATCAGACTTTTTTATTTGCTAGAGACTAAAACGTATATCGTGAAATTTGTTGAGAATAAAAAAATATTTATTCTAAATTTTTTAAAGATAAAATTATAAAAATTAATTGTTTCGGTTCGGAAAGCGGTAAGTTGATGAATTCATTTTAAAAAATCGATTATTTTAATTGCAAATCGTTTTAATTTATGATTCCATTCAATTTGTTGGTTGGTTACCGAGTGAGAAATAGGGTTTGATATGATATCTGTCATCGTTGAATCAAAGGTGTAACACCGATACTGACCCAATGAGCTTGTCTCTTATTCAAGGCTATTCTTCTGCTGAAGACGAACACGAACACGAACACGTCCACGATTCCGACGACGACGACGAAGAAGACGACGTCGGTGGTGGCGAACCCTCCGCCGCGACCCACCCCTCTCTAGGCGACAGATCCTTCTTCGACCGCCTTTCCCAAAACACTTCTGCTGCCTCTGGTCTTCCTTCTGCATTCGACGTATTCTCCGAAGTAACTTCCCCACATCCCCTTTCAAATACCCACAATTCAAGTTTTCAAATTTCGGAATTCGATTATCTTCTGCACCTCGAAAGTTTTAATTTTTGTCCCAGTTATTGAATCTTTTTGGTTGGTTCTGTTTCCCTAACGGAGATTTCAGGACCTCCCCAATTTCTGAACAATAGCGTGGAGGAGTATAACCCAGCAAGAGATGCTGAACAGCAGCAGCAAGGGAGGCATGGCTCTCGGAGGCATCGCAAAGAGAAGAAGGATTTACCCACAGGTACTGTAACCATTTCCTCTTTCTTTGTTTTGGTTTTTTTTTTTTTTTCATCTTAACTTTGATTTTGTGTACAAAATATACATAAGCTATGGCCCTACGAGCACCGCCACTTCAAAATCACTTATGTGTCGTGTCCGACACTCCGATACTTCCCGACACTTTCCGGCACTCCAATACTCGTCGCAAATACTAAAAAAAATATTCAAATGTCGCGTGTAATGCACTTTGAGTTCCAACGTTTAGATTCGTTAGATTAAGATTATTATTTTATTGAGTTTAATATGAATATTTGCAATTTCTCATCTTTCTTTGCAAAATTGATGGGTATTGTAAGTTTAGCTTTATTTTTTTGTTAAATTCTTGAATATTAAATATAATATACACTACATAAATTAAAATTATCATATAATATCAAAACGTGTCTTAATATGTCGAAATTTAATATTTTTTAGAATTAACATGTCGAAGTGTCGTGTCGTATCGTATCCCGTGTCAGTGTTGCTGCTACATAGCTGTGGCCTCATGTGTAGAAGGATATGTTTAGTTTGGATGGTGAATGTAGTTGTTAAGCCTGAATTCACTTTTGAGATAGCTTTCCAGGGGTTGCTGGTGTTGGTTTTGGGTGGATTTTCCTTGCACCTTTACACCTGTTGTAGTGTAGAACTAGAAAGAGTATCTAGTGTAATCTATGTGGCGGTTTTACTTTTACTCTTCATTGTAAAAAAAATCCTGGTTTGTTGTATTGTTGATTTATTACTTGTACAAGTTTATCTGGCTTAATTTTGGAGTGGATATCTTATTCTTTTTGGTTTTTTAAAGAGGCTCTTTCCCTTTCAAAATACTTATTTACCTGGGAAAACAACTAATGGGCAGTTAAAATAATTTTTTTCTTAAGGATCGGTACATTACTATGATAGTGTGATGTGTCAACTCAGCTGGGAGTTTATTAAAATGAAGTGAAGAATCTTCGCTTAATTTTGTTTCAGGTTTAATCTGGCTCAATGAGTATGAATGTACCATTCTGTTCATTTTGAAAGTATAATATTTATTGATACATTTCTCATAGGTGCGGTGGTAGAGGCAAAAGCTCAACTAGTTGGGATTCATGAGCGAGTAAGAAGTGACATCAATGGTAGCCAACCTCCAACATCAGCTGCCTTGAGCACTTCAGAAGAAGTCAAGCGGGTGCCATCTGCAACCAATCCTAATGCTGAAGATGCTGCAGAGCTTTTGAGGTATGCATTATTCCTTAGTAAATTCAGGTCCTGAAAATATTATTTATTTTTCTCCTCTTAATACCAAATAGTGCTGCATGTAGTCTGTACATAAAGCTCCTTTACAAGTTCTCTGTAGGTGTATCTTGGACAAACTGTTTATGATATGAGCTTTCAAATAGATGAGTCGGAATTTCCACCTTATTTTGAGTATATTTTGAGTACATTTTTAGTACTCCTCTACTTTTTAAAGAGCAAATCTCAGTGCACAAGGCTCCTCGACTTGCAAGAGTAGGGGAAAGGGTCGATTGTATGTAGTCTTAATCTCGCATACTTGTAAATAAATTGTTTGTCATACTCAAATCACTGACCTTTTGGTCACAAAGAACAACTTTATGGCTGCTTCAAGCTCACTCTTTTGTTACTCCCTTGCAAAAATTAGAAATATGTGGACTCATGTGACATTAAAAATAGGGCAAACATGATATCTTTATTTTATTTTTACCAAACATGCACCTGGTCTAAAATCTATAATAGGCTAATGAAATTAAGCCGGTAAAACTAATAGTGCTACAAGACTGGGGCTTGTCCTTAAATGGTTGGGTAAAAATTAAAAAAAGAAAAAGTGTTGGAAGAGGAGGTAGTGATCTAACTCAGCATATGTATGATATTAGGGAGTGATAGGTGGCCGACAATAATAGAGGGCTGTTGGTGGATCAAGGGAATCGGGGTAATCTTGTTTTTAATTGGTCAAATATGCTTAATTGCTATAATGTTATAGTATGAGGGGGTAAATTGTTTCAATTAAAAGTTTAGGGTGCTAGTTTGAAAAAGCAATCTAGTGTAGGGTGGTTTTGTATAATGGGTAAAGGATTTCTCTAATCAATGGAGATAAGTTATCTCGAGTGAGTCCAAAACGACGTCGTTTTGGGGCGGAAATCAAGATATTTTTGTAATTATAATATATTGGAGGGTTATATTAGTCTTTATCATTATAATTTTTTAATTTTATAGTTCAAAACGACATCACTGGAGATAATTTTTTCTCCGGTAACTGGAGAAATACTTTTCCCATGTATAATTTACCCTTAAAAATTAAAAAGTGGACGGATGAAAGCAGTTAGGTGAGTCGTGTTTTTTAATTTTAGTGAGTGTAGTGCTAAGTCCGACTCTTATTTAATCCCTTATTCTTGGAGCAGATATGCAATAACTTGAGGAATAAGTTATAGACTGGTAGTACTATTTCATAATCAAATGTGTGGTATTTTGGCTTGTAGTCTGAGTGCTGTCACTTTGTTTGTAGAATGTGCTTGCAGTGTGGGATTCCCAAGACCTTCTCCAATGCACGTGGAATGGTATGCCCTGAATGTGGTGATCGCCCTCCAAAGGATACAAGCACAGAGTCCAAGAAGAAGGGATCAACTATCAAAGATAAGGAAAAATCTAAAAGGATGAAGGGCCAGTCATCTCATGCATCCTGGAAAAGTGAAACAGAGATGCATCTAAGGCAACAGTTTGATTGACATTATCTGTGTGTTTCCTTTGTAGGTTACCTGGTAAAATTTGACATGGTTAGGACTATGCTGTTAAATTGAAAAACTTTCTTGTTAAGAATGTCAACGGAAGTACCTACCACATGTGACTGTATTTTTAAGATATTTTTTTAGTAATTGAAGTTAGATTTTGTTAAGAGAGAAATCTCTTTTTGGCTCTTTAGAAGTTAGACTTTTAGTGTCCCTAAATAATATTATGGTAAATGTACTTTTTATGTTGCTGTAAATTTATTTTATTTTTCTTTGCAACAACCGATTATAATCGAAAAATTGTTTTTTTTTTCTCTCTCTACGTTAACAGATAACTTTTGAAGAGAGATAAAAAAATAACTTTAAGATTATAACTATGTATTCTCTGGAATACAAAGTTATAATTGGTTACTGCAAAATTCTGCGGTAACATACCAAAAAAAGATCCCTAATATTATTCTTTTCTTGTTCAAACCTAATAAATTAAAGGGGTGTATTGGTTTAGGATTTTAAAAGACTATTTTGAGATAAAATTTCTATAAATTTTAAAAGATTATCTAGAATTGTAATGACTTTAAAGATTTTTTTTTATGATCGAGATTTTATAAGATTGGATTTTAAAAGATTTTAATAGAATTTATAAGATTTGAAATGACAATATGAATTTATAATGATTTTAAAAAATCATATGAATTTTTAAAATTACAAGAGTCAAAATTACCAACATTCAAAATAGCCATATAAATATGTGTACCATTTATAGCTCCAACACAATCCTAAAATAATTCATATATAACAAGGAAAGATATTTCTGCAGTTAATGCAGATAAATTATCTGCATTTATTTCCAAAATGACATTGTTTTGCTATTTAAATCTTAAAAAATTATAAATATAAAGATTATTATAACTAACTTAAAATTACAAAAACACTATGATTTCCGCCCCAAACGACGTCATATTGGGCTTACTGCAGATAACTTATCTACATTAACTGCAGATAAAACGAACCCTAATAATAATTATATTAATAAAAAGTATTATAATAATGAAAATTATAATATAATATTATTATGATAGATAATTATTACATACCTTGAAATAAGGGTAAAATCTTGTGATTTCCCTTAGTTTAGTAGGCACAGTAGATCCGGTTTAGCCATCAAATCAAATGCTAATAAATTCAAGGCCTCCAAAATCTTGTGAAAATTCTCACTTGGAGCAAATTGTGATCACCCAAATGTATTACGAATTACACAATATCAAGTATTTTGGCCGATGATTTGTAGGAATGATGCAAGCATTTCTTCAACAAAAATAAATCTTGTATCCTTCAAAGGTGTTTTTTCTTTAAGAATTGTGCATAACTTATGGAGCACATATGGATACATTCTATATACTTGTCTAAAGATAGTAGGATCCTCATTCAATGCCTAATGCATTATAATAGTAATGTGTCATTGAGTCAATGGAAGTTCAATATGTTCACCCCACATCATAATCAAAAATTGATTTTGACACATGCATTAATGCATAGATTACCATCATCAATATTGTACATGGCTTCATAAAATTCTTCATTTATTTCTTCGTCAACTCTTTCTTCTTGGCTTTTTGACCAATGTAGCCCGTATTTAATAATTAATTATCAAATTGTCCTTGATTATGAACTATTTTAAAAATTTAACCTTTCCAAAAAACATAACACCAATTTGTCCATGTTTGACTGTTGACCTTTAAGCTTACCCGGGTAGTCCCCTCCCTACCCGGGTATTTTTTGAAAATTTTACCCTACCCGAGTAGTCAAGGGGATACCCTGGTATATTTCAAAAATATGGGAAAATGTTTGAATTATTTACCCGTAGGGAGGGGGCTACCTAAATTTCGGTCAGAAACCCCAATATCAATGTGTTTCAGCCATTGTTGCGAGTTATAGGTTTTTTTTCCCCAAATCCCTCTCCCTTGACATCTCTATTCTGAATCATCACACATATATTTCATCTCATCATCTCAAATAGCTTAATCTTGGTAGGACATTGGCATTACACCTCCATATTCCCATTTTGTGCTCAAAAATCCGAACCAAGATCCAAACCCAAAACCTAGTCCCAATTTTCGTGTGAAAGATGAGTTCAAGTCCAAGCATGGTTCTTACAGTTATTTACTGCAATGGGAGGCATTTTGAAGGTCCGAACGGTGTTCGATTTGAAGGAAAAACAAAAACGATGAAAATCAAAGTGGGCACTATATGCAATGAACTGAAGGAGAGAATTCACCAAAAAATGGGATTAGAAGGCATCCAATCCATCAACCGCATGATAGCCAGGTTAGAGACTGTAGTGTATATGGATACAATATACTACATTGGTAACGATATCAATGATGATGAAGATGCGGAGTTCGTAACAGATGCGTTTGTTGGATGGAAAGTATTAAAATTGATTGATATATATGTTGAAGTTGATGCTGGTCAGTCTTCACATTTACCGGTGCATACAACCACTGCACATTGTACTAGTCAAGAAGATATAGTTGTACGATCATCTACACCTGCTCAGGTGAAATTGGATGAGGATGAAGATGAAGAGTATGTGGATAGCGAAGATGAGGGAGAACCTGAAAGTGCTATTCCACAAGGTGATTCGTCAGATACTGATGTGGACAGAAATTGTATAAAAAATAGATAATACCATCAAAATGCAATATAGATAAAGATATGAATGTGCATCATAGACAAACTGTATTTCATTCAAACATTGGACATCCAAGTACAAGATTTTTTAGGATTACATCCAAAATAGACCCAATACATCCAAAAATGGACTGCATAAACCCTAACTAAACCAAAATAAACCCAATACATCCAAAAATGGGCTTCATAAACCCTAACTATACCAAAATACACCCAGCTAACCCAAAATACATCCACTATACCCAATTAAAGCGTCCTATACAACCCTATGGACTGGAATCCGATTGCGTCTCCTCCCCATCATCATCCTCCTCCTCCACATCATCATCGTCCTCAGCAGCAGCATCAGCCTCCTCACGAATGTGGGCACCTTGTCTGTAACTAGCCTCCAGGCGTGTAACCCTACTGACAATCTGGGTCCGCCACTTGCTTGTGCTCTATATATAGCCCCTAAACTCACTGATCAAGGAGTCAAGGCCACATGTCAGGCTATACATGGATTCCATGACAAGATCAAGTCTTCATCCACCCTCAGGAGTTGTCCATCCACCCTCAAGAGATGGAGGAGCTGGTGGTCGCCGGATGCGGGTGGGACGTGTCGGTGCATCATCAACAACGGCAGCGCCATCATTATCGTCATCAAGGCCTGCATCGTAAGTCATGAAAGGCACATATTATAATCAAGATACGTAAAAAAATTAACCATAACGCATTACTAAACCCAAAATACATCACCTGCAAGTGCATCCTCCATCTCAGCATCGTGGTGAAGGGGGATCTCAGGTGGTTCTGGTGCCCTCTTCCAGTACCAGGTACTTGCTCGGCTCTGCATGATCCCACACTGCTTCAGGAGCCGCTCACCAAGTATAGCATTCCAGCCTGTGGCTGTCTTCAGCGTCTCTGTTGCCATAGGCACACCAAATCTATACAGAATCTTCTGCACCAGGAATGCAAAAGGCAATTCAGCCTTCCTTGACTTGGCAGCCTTCCACATCAGTATGCATATATAGTGCCTCTAGTTCACCTGCTGATGGTGAAGGAGGGCCCACAAGATCACGAAGTCTCCTTCCAGCACCTTCAAGTGATTATGCGAGCGTTGGAAAATAATGTGTGTGACCACATAATGAAGAATGCGAGCAGACACCGACAAGTTGCTCACAGGATAATGAGTAAATTATCCGACTTTTTAGCATCTGCCCTCCTGGTCTCTGCAACAATGGTCTCCCGGTCATAACCACCAAATATATGATGGTTGTCTCCATCATATAGTGCTGCACCTGTGAGTCCATCAAAGTCAAACCCCAGTAGCTCTATCCAGATAGGAGCAGTCATGATGATATCAGTCCTGCAGACACGGAAAGTCAGCTCGCCATGCACATAGTTGAGGTTCTAGTAGAATGCTCTCACTATAACCTCCGAGTATAGGCACCACATCTCAGCAAGCACAAGCAAATGTGTCTCCTGAAGAAGCGGCACAGTGTCAAATTACTCCAAGTTGAACAAGGCCGAATCCAGCGATTTCGGCTCGCAAATCTTCCAACTCATGAATGACTTCACAAACCTCTCATGTGCAACACTATCATCCTTAAACAAATATCCGAATGGCAAGTCCGGGGACTGATGCATAACAGTCTGGGGCAGAGAGGATGACGTCCCATCGTGTCGACGCTTGGTCCTCGGTATCCCCCGCTAGCATCTTTGAAACGCATCTAGAAGCCATTTAGTCACACTATGAAACTGAAAAAAAGGCAAAATCAGAAATCAGAAACATAACGGTTAGGGTTAGGGTTAGTAATTTTAAAAATTAATCGGTCATAATCGAATGTTTAACCATGCAAATTACAAAAACGCAATATTTTTGGATGTAAAGTGACAAACATATCAAAATCAGAACACAATTGTTAAAAAGGAAAAAAAATGAACCTTCGATGGATTTGAATCGATAGAAGGCAGCAATGTAACGTGCGCGAACTAATGATCACAAAAAAGAAGAATTTCAGCAAGATTTGGTGTGGGAATCACGTGGTTGCACAACTCCAGCAGCTCTACCCGGTACCCCTTTATGGGTTTTCCAAATGGGGGCTGCTGGGTTATTTAAAAACCCTACCCACGAAATTTACCGGGTAGCCCCCTCCCTACCGGGGTAAATAATTCAAGCATTTTCTCAAATTTTTGAAATATACCAAGGTATCCCCTTGACTACATGGGTAGGGTAAAATCTTCAAAAAAACCCGGGTAGAGAAGGGACTACGCGGGTAGGCTTAATGGTCAACGGTCAAACAGGGGCAGATTAGTGTTATGTTTTTTGGAAAGATTAATTTTTGAAATAGTTTATAATCAAGGTCAATTTGGTAATTAATTATTAAATAAGGGCTACAGAGGTCAAAAAGCCCTTTCTTCTTCCTCTAAGTCATTGCCTTCATAAATGCTCGATTGTGACATTATACGTATATAAAAAAAGGGTTTATTTTTTCTAAAGTTACTTTAGATAACTTTATCTAATGTTCATCGAAACGACGTCGTTTTAGGACGAAAATCAAGGTATTTTTGTAATTTTAATTTATTTCAGGGTTATAATAGTCTTTATCATTCTAATTTTTGAATTTTTTAATCTTAAAACGACGTCGTTTCGATGAACATTAGACAAAGTTGTCTAAAGTAACATAGAAACTTTTTCCCCATAAAAAATGGGTTCTCTTTTTCTAGAGCGAATGTAGAAAACGTAGTTATCTACATTCGCTGCAGAAACATTAAAGCCACAAAAAAAAAAATTGAGACGACAAACAATTAAAAAGAAAAAAATTAAATTTGTAAGAAAACTAAAAGGTATGTTTACTATAATATGTCATTCTCTTTATGTATATGAAAACAATATATATATATATATATATATATATATATATATATATATATATAGGTAAAATCATTTCTGCAGCCGCTTTTCGTACATCAACGACAGGTGCATATATGAGTTAGGATCCTTTGACACCTCATCTGAGAGTCCTTAGATAAAAAAAAATCAATTGTGTCACATGCTTACAAATCAGAGTCGTTGATCTTTTTTTATCTAATGACTCTCAGATGAGATGTCAATGGATCCTACCTCTCTCTCTCTCTCTCTATATATATATATATATATATATATATAGAGAGAGAGAGAGAGAGAGATAAAATCATTTATACAGCCATTTTATGTACAGCAACGACAGATGTATGGTTATATTCCCCTCATTTAATGCTTTCATCTTTTGTATGGTTATAATTCCTCGCATTTAATGCTTTCAAGTATATATATGGCAAATATTTGATTACTGCACATACAGCAACTGCGGAAATGTAATCCTTATATATATATATATATATATATATATATATATATATATAATAAAATGTGTTCATATCGAAAACTAATATCAATATGAAAGGTAGGGGTGGCAATTCGTGTTCATGGGTCGGGTTCGGGTCAACCTGGTTCTGACCCGAACACGAATACGCTAAACTCAAACACGACACGATTAACAATCCGTGTTATAAAACTTAACCCAAACACGACCTGTTAATTACACGGGTTGACACGATACAACCCGAATTTGAGCATAACCTATTTTTACGAGATGACCCGACCCGACCCAACACGACCCAAGTAAACATAAAATGAAATTACGTTAAAGCATATTACATCTGTTTATCCAACTCAAATCAAATTGTATATTCTGTTGAAATATTGCAGATTGAATTACCTTGACATACATGAATAAACCATATTGTGGGACATATATATAAGGATATAAGACAAAAAAAACAAAAGAAACCAAAGCAGCCTAATCCCCCACAAATTGGACACCCATTGCATCTTGATAGGACCAGTTTTGAATCGGTGAATGTATATAAAAAACGATAAAAAAGAACCGATAAAAACAAAACTTGTCAATGGCTTCTGTTGCCAAACAAGAAACGAGAAAAAGCAAAACTATTAGCTAAGAAATGATATATACAAAAAATTATTCATAGAAAGCCCAGAAATACATCAAACCACAATCAGTAAAAAAGCACCTCCAAAAACAGACAAAGGAAAAAATTTAAAAAAAGACCAAAGATTCAAATCTTAAACGAACAAAAGGAACAAATCACAAGGCGTTCCGCTGACGGTGAGGGACTAAGCCCAGCCTCCGCCCTTCCTGATGTGCTTCCTAACGGACTTGAAAGGTTGTTTACGCACAGAGACGAAAGAATCTTAACTTAGTTTGAGAGACGAAAGAATCTGTTTCGGTTGCAACCACAGAGAGGAAAATGCATTTGAGAGAAAGAGATGCGAGAGCTGCTGCCGTGAGATGGGTGTTAAATTGAAAGTTGAAACCCTAAGTTTTTCTTTTCCTTTTATACCATAGAGTAAAATGACTACAATATCCTTAAAAAAATAAATTAAAAATAATTTTTACGGGTCAGAGCGGGTTCACGGGTCAACCCGTGACCCGACACGAATTTTTACGGGTTATTATTTTTCAACCTGAACACGACCCATTTATCACACGGGTTGACCCAAACACGAAAAATTCGTGTCGGGTCCGGGTCGGGTTCGCGTATCGTGTCACAAATTGCCACCTCTAATGAAAGGATAATAATTGAACAAGAAAACCCCATATGAATAACTCAAATAATTCAATAAAAATACAACCAATAAATTGTTTAATAAAACTTGTTAACTATATGCTCTTTTGACTCAGTGACAAAAACAAGTTATGCAATAGCAACAATGATTTTTTTCTTGTTATTCAGTAAATGAATATTGAAATTTTATCTTTTATTGTGTGCCTAATATGGAACACATCATAGAGACGACAAACACAACCATAAATCATCACTAAATCATGAATGAGGAATATGCCATAATCAGAGAAAATGTGAGTCAAAAAAGACACATTGGCTTTGAGAAAAAACTATGGTAGATTGTGAATTATTGCAATAGAGAAATCCCAAGAAATCTCAGAGGTTATAGTGAAATTGTGAGAGAATCATGCTATTTATACTTCTTACTACAAAGTTTCACAAAATTCACACTAAACAGAAATTTCATTAAAATCATTAGACTTTTGAATACCACAAAGTTATTATAATTGTAATGAGGATGCTAGTAATAAATACATTTCTGAAAAGAAAAATAATTTCTCAGAATAATATTCTTAATAAATTTATAATAGAAAGCGGAGTGTCTTCTCACTGCTTATATATTATCATTCTGCAAGTGTTAATGAATGAAACAGAATACGACAAAACAATATAAAATAAGAGAGTATCCTCCTCACGTGGGATTTCCCATGACTAGATTATATGAAAGATTTTTACCCGTTACCAGACAAATCAACGATGATTTGACATAAAGGATAGGATAGCATAACCGTTGATTTATTTATCAATATCTAAGATCCTTTCACATGATCCAATCCTAGTATATGAGATAATAGATTATAAACCAAACTTTCATCTCGTGTAAAAGTCACATTTAATCCCAAATAACACTCAAATATGTTTCAAGGTCAAATTGGTAATCGAGTAGCAATAAACAGCATACTAAATGATCGGAAAAACTAAGCTGGTATAATCGAGTTCTAGTCTCAATTCTTTTTCCCCGTTACCTTTTAAAAATGTCACAACTACGAAGACCATTGAATGGCAGAATACTTTATCAAATCAACGGCCGACGCCAGACGATTGTATCATTCACATGAAGAGTTGTGGATGTAGCATTAGTCTACATAATCATATACACTACCTAGTACTGATGATCAGAAAAATTATACATCAGGATAATGGTATGGAACACAAAAAATAATCACTAACAGAGATCTTAGTAAGCCTCGTATAAACATTTTTACATCATATGTGATATGATGACTTACTTGAAAAGAAGACACTTTACACCTAGATAATGCCAATGCTAGTTTCATTTTTGACTAGACATTACCCCAGACAACTTCTTTTCTACTCCAGCAGAAGATTCTTCCTGACAAACTTGCTTCTCGGTCATTACTGGTGAGTTGGTCACCGATCCATGTATCTGTTAGTTAACCAGAATATGAGACTAGCAGCAAATAATAACTATCTACTTAACTGATGCATGTTAATAATTCATAAAAGCATACCACGGAACCAGATTTGAAAGGTGTAGTATCATTCAGGGGCAACATTGATGGATCTGAGGGCCTGTGAAACAGTAAGTGTGATATAGACAGATCAATGGGATATGTATTAGTTTCCATGTTCATGAATCCCGTACACCTGGATAGAGCTACGTGTTATATTTATAAAAAAGAATAATAAAATAAACATTATTTTTCCATAGATATCCGAAAAGGATAGGAGCTAAGAGCAAAGAATGAGTGCAAAACATGAAAATACCTGTTTTCATCCTCTCCTTTATACTGGGAAACATTCATTGCCCATTGTACCAGTAAAATATTTGTTTTTAAAAATGTGATTTGTAAATGATATTTAGATTATAGTAAGTTAAATTTTTAGATAATAGACGTCAGCAAATACATGCTGTTCATGTGATGACTCAACCTAGACCAAATTTCAAGTTAGAACTAGGTTGCAGGATATTTCAAGTAAAAGGACGGTTAATCAATTTTTTTTTACTAGATTCATTAATGACTTTTCAAGTTAGATTTAGATTGCAGGATATTTCAAGTAAAAGGATGATGACTCATCCATTTTTTCTCATGTAAAAAGGATCTGTCAAAACTTAAAGGAAGTAATATAGTGATTAATCATATACAGACGGATATATTTAGCAAAAAAGTTTCCGCACCCCAAGCTCTTATGTATAGTGCAGATTAGGCGAAAGATAATGGGGGTTTAAAATATAAAATAAGTTTCTTTATACCAACAAACAAATTATGGATAGGATCTGTTGACAGACATCAATGTAAAATTTTGTATAGATACACCCACTTAATACATACACTGAATTAAAAATAGTCATCATGCTAATCTTGCTACTAAAATTTGAAAAAACTAGATAAGTATTTATCATGTAGTTGATATTTTCACGCATTTGAAAAAAATATATATTTATTTCAAGCTACTCCAATGTTAGCATAAATTGATATTCACATGATGGGATCTTAATCCAGCCTAGCGTTCATCCTACAAAAGCTTATTTGATGTTATAAGATTGATTCTGTGCTATAGCAATGTCAACATATTCATTTATATATCATAAATTAACAGTTTTCAAGTTCTATATGATATATCAGAGCAACATTTTTATTTTAACTAGAATTTGTAGAGTTCTTAATCCCATTAGAACTTTTGTAACGTAAGTATACTTCAGTTATATTTTAATCTTGCAAATCTCGATTCTATTTTCCATGCCTTGAAAAGGGGGCGAGAAGGGAGGAAAAGGGCAGCAGGATTATACTGCACCAATCGTTTTATCTGACTTTAAATGTTGTCTCATGATATTGTCCTTTAACCTAAAAAAATATTTCATTATCCATGTCATCAATATTTCACTTGTCACATATTGATATAAGAATCTGATGAGAAATAGAATACTTCATCTTTGAGTACACTATAAGTGCCACATAAGCAGACCTTGAAACTACTCATTCAAAATTAGGTTGCATCAGCATTCCAAATGTCTACTGTAGTTTCCTAGTAGTCAAGAGAAATATAAACCTGAACAAGAAATCACAAAGTGAGCAATACCTGTTTGCATCCTCTGTCGTTATTGCTTTGCATGCTTCAACATCATTACCAATTTGACCACTTGCATTGGCATCATAATGTCTTTGTTCAGCACTCTTAGCCAAGCGGTATAGACTGTCCCTTATGCATAGTTTGGTTCTGATATCCAACTGCAATCAAGCAAACTTTATGTTCACAAAAGTATATTATAATCAAGAGTGATAGATTTTAGAATATGAGGATACGTAGGTAAAAACTTTCTTAGCATCACAACATGGAATAATTTTTTATTTTTAAAAAAGAGCTATTTTCTTCACTCTGGACTACCCATAATAACAACCTCCTTAAACCCAGAATTTCAGATGATACTAGAAGTTAGCTTTCTAACATGCTGTGTTATAAGGAAATTATGTTAGAAGAAGTAAGAAGCATTGGGCCATGTGGGCCAGCTTTGGCTAGTTAGGCCTAGTATGTTCCCAAACAGGGGGAGTTAGGGAAATCCCAACATAATTAGATAATTAGGTCATTGGGCTTTTAAATAGGATTGACTGAATATATGTAGGGGATTTAGACAGTTCGTAAGACAAAAAGCAAGGGCAGGCAGAAACTATGATTTTTCCGGACGTTAGGAGAGTTAGCATTGTAATTTTCTACCTCACTCATCATCAGGAAACTCATCTGTTGTCTGAGGGGAGGGAATTATCAATGAAGATATAATCAAAATTCAGCTTATACTCTATATTTTCCCAATTCCTAATTCCCAACTTTTGAGTTAATTTCAATAATTGGTATTTGAGCTATTAGCTGGTTCTATCACTGTGCTTCAGAAGCACCATATTTACAAGATCTATACGGCCAAGCAGAATTACAGATGTAATGTTAACATAACCCCAAAAAGAAAATCTACCATCATGAAGAAATTGAAATTAGTCAGACTCATGGCATGTTAATTTTGACTCCATAGTCCAAAAGACACTAATGAAGAACACAGGATCAAACTTCAACATCACAAAGACTCCAATACCTGATCCATGACCTGTTGCAGCTGGCGAAAGCTAGTAGCTTCAAGGGAGATTTCATCCAGTGCAGAGCTCATAGATGAGCCTTCCTGCACATTTGATGAGTCTATTTCTTGTGAAAATCCTATGCTAACTCCTCCAACTTCACCGTAGCCTTCATTCTCATTTTCAAACTGAAGAGCTACCTTCTGAGTTGGACCTAGACTGTGAAATGGCATAGGACTTGCCATATTTTCACTGTTGAAACCCCTACTTAACAATTGTGCATCACGGCAAAGATATGAATTTTCTCTCTTATCATCTGTTTGCAAGACAGCAGACTCCAGAGGATGACCATAAGAATTCTCAACGTTTGATGCATATGATGAGTCTTTAAAAGAAGGAGATGGATGTCCATCATGTTCAGACCTTGATCCAGACAAAGTTGGCAGGAGGGAAGTATAATTTGAAGTGTGACTATTGTCTGGGTGCATTAGGGGACTTTCTATCTGCATACATCCTAAAGAACCAGAATCCATTTTTGGTCTGTGTGTGTGGATGCTATCCTGAGAAGTGACCCCACTAGAAGAGGCTCCAAAGGACTCCTTCAGATTTGCATATTGCTCCACTTGAGCATAGGGATGATCAGAATCACCATTTTTTAGGTAGCCATTTTTTCTCTTTCCTGCTGATGGCTTTGACAGCTTCCCTTGTATCTGTCATACAAGGAGACTGTTTATGATATACAAACTAAGAAATTATTTGCTTATAAACTCACATGAATTAAATAGACTGAGCAGTCAGCACCTTTACTACAAAACATGAACAAGGTGAATCCAACAAATCACCCAAAAAATGAAATAGCTGAAATTGGGTATTTAAATTAAGGCCAGGCCCAATTTTCTATTGAAAAGCATGTTTTACAACAATAAAAAAAGTAATTACTTTATTCCCATTGGCACGTACTTATAACTTTAATCAAGATAAAAATTCCAAGGACATGAATATAATCATATAATAATCTTGAAGGCTAAAAAGTTTAGATGTTCCAATTTCTATAGAGTATCAATTCCTCAAGTCAAGTTTTACCAGTCAATGATTATCGAAATTTATTTGATTCCATAAACTATAAACCTCTTTTAAATGGGTGAATGTATTGAATTGAATTCTAGAATATACAATTCTGACATTATAGCATTGAAATGTCAAACATGATCAGGTCTAGTGCCTGCAACAAAGCATTCTCGTATCATTTGACTTCAATAATTAAATTTAATGGCATTAACAACTTTCACAAGGTTAGAGGCAAATGTCAAACTTATTAAGTCATATGAATTTGAGAGGCCCACTTTGTGAGTATAAATGTCTCCATGTGTGTGGCTTGGAAAAAGAAATCACACAGAATTATAGCTACAAAATTTGAAATTCAGGAATTCAGAATCCAAGTTAAGATGTAAAATTGAAAATTAAAGGTTTTTTTTTTAAAAAAGAAGAAGAAGGGGTAGCCAACCTTTTGTTTAGGCATCAAATCATCTGTATTACCAAATTTCATGTCTGAGTCGCTGAAAGTTGATAATGGAACAGGGATGGCATCATGACCAACATCCATTTGAGACCTCAGTTTTTTATCACTAGGAGATGCTTTTTTGTTGCAATTATTAATTGACAGACCTTCAATATTTTCATTAGGCTCTATTTCATAATCTGATAAACTTTTCAATGTACTCGCTTGAGCAGATGAAAACTTGAACTCAGACTTCAATGCATCATCAGATCCTTCAGTTCCATGTGATGACGAGAGCCAGCAGAACTCCTCTTCATTATTGAGGTCCCCCATTCCAAAAGTTAATTCACAACTTCTGCAATTTTAAAAGTAATATTCAGATATTTATGACGATCATGATAAACTGGAAGGTGAAAAACAATTCTGTCAAATAAGATAATTCTTACAACATCCTATCAATATCTTCAAAGTTTCCTATATCCAGCCACCCATCATTATCAAGAAAGCTGAGTTCATTGTCAGTTTGAGATACGAGATTGATTGAATATTCAGACACATTATCATTCTCCACCATACACTTGTCTCCTAAGATAGTATCATCTGCACAAAGCTCGCTACCACTATAATCTTCATTACTGCTCTTGAAACAATGATCAGACATCCTTGTATTATCTGAAGTTAGCCTTTTTGGTTCTTTGTATGAATCACTATCACGTGAAGAAAATAGACCTTCAGAATTTTGAGACCACGAGCCCTTTTCCAGCATTTTTTCTTTCTGGTTCAGATTTAGTATCTACATTTCCTCTTCACAGTGAGTACCATAACTACTCACATAATCAGCACTTCTTTTGATACCATGTAGTTCATGAAGTGATTTCTTACAGCTATTTCCCTGTATTGCAAACTGGTCCTTATGTTCCTCCCCAGCTATATGATAATCAGATTCACCAAATTCATCCCACGCATAATCTTTAAGCTGTAACACCAAGACAGATATTTAGAATATTACTTGCAATAACCTGGCATCACTGAACATGATAAAATCCTCACAAACATATATCAAACCCAAGAGAGGGAAAAAAAAAGTTGATAGTAATTTCAGAAATTCCAATATAACTTGCAAAGAAGGACACACGTTCAGGTAGATTATCAGATCCCTAGAAATTAGAAAGAAGGGAACAAACTGCTGATGTGTTTGCAAATCGGCTGATCAGCTACGATATTCTATTTAAAAAGAAGCAAAAAAAAAAAAACTGCTGATGTGTTTGCAATTCTGAAGGTCTGGCTACAATATTCTTCTTTAAAGCTTTGGGTCAGAACGTTTTGATGAAGCTTTTTATAAAAAATTAAACAGGATTGTCCTTTTAAAGTTTTAACTAGAAAAGAAGTGCTGAGATAAGTATTTAAATATATTCTGTGCATCTTGTTCAATCTATAAATTAGGAAAATATTATATAATTAGTACGATCATATAAAGAGAGAAGGATATTTAACTGGCAACTCTAATGCCACAGATCTTTCTACAGTTGCAGTGTATTCGAAGAAAAAGTTCAGCGCTAAATTACAATTAAAAAAAAAGGCAAATTTTGGTGCATAAAGCTCCTCGACTTTGCAAGAATAGAGATGAGAGTCACTTGAAAAAAAAAAAAGTTCTCCTCCAGGCTCCTACGATTTGGGGTATCGGAGGGTCAAATATACACAACCTTACTCCCGTGAATGGAGAGTCTATTTCCACAACTAAAATCCTGACTACTAGGTCAAGAGGCAGCAATCTTACTGTTGCTATTAGGAAAACAAAAGATACAATATTAAAAGAAAATATTATCGTTCAATTACTTGAGTAAGGAAATCTTCGCTGATGAATGAATGTATAAAGTCACCTCCATGTGCTAAATGTTTTCATCATTTCTTCACTTAATTCACTTTGGGTAGGTATCAAAGAAACATCATGAAATCATTTTCAATGATGAAAAATTTCATTTTAAGCACTGAATTGAGTTTTCAAACAGCCCCTTAATATTCTAATTGCATTCAGTATCCATATAAAATTCCCATGATTAACATCAAATTTTCTGCATTATGCTGCTGTTAAAGACAGAAGTGTTCAACAAGAGAAATCACAACCTAAAATACTTGAAAGGTTCTGAAATGCCAAAATCAGATTTTGTCATACCCTTTAGAAACATGACCATGCAAAAAGAACACTGAGAATTCTTCCCTAATATTTTGCCACAAGAAACAAAATCAACAAATGTTACTACTTAGCACCAACAAAAATATCAAAATTGTAAGTCCAAAACCCTCTTAAACAACAAGCGGATATCTGCATTCAGACATGCAACGACCCAATCTTGTCTTACAAACTTACAATACAGTGACCACAAAACTCAGAAGATATTTTGTTAAAGCTTATACAACCTCCGCCACTCTGCTGGAATCAGCAGGAATAAAAGGAAATATGAAACAGCAACAGAGCCGAAAATCTGTTCCAAGATATACAAGGAAGCTAACAAGCCTTACCAGTTAACAAGAGTTCTTACAAGGATCAGGCCTTTGGTGCAAATAAGGACAATATAAGGAAAGGGATACGTGTTAAAAATTTTAATTTACCATTTAACAAGTAGTGGAACTTTCCACATTAACAGCAACATCAGCTACACCCACCACCACCAATCAACAAATAGCTTGTCAATAGTAGTGTTTCTGGAGTCATTAAACCATTTCTTCATCCCTAGTTCTCTTGAACTTGGATTGCGTACTAGCCTACTAACAAGATTATGCTACAGGGACAGACCAAAAATACATTTGCACACAAAAGTAAAATTAAAACAGAGATAAAATTAATAGTGCAATAAAAACATCAAATGAAGTCCAAATAGTGATTTCCTCAATAACAGTAGAGTTGTTCACTTTATACTAAAGCACACTCTTAGTTGTTTATTATCAAGATCAGCCACTGAATAGATACTTGCCACATTCCTCCAGCTCACACAAACTGCTTAAGGTTGACTTCATTACTTCAGAATGCTAATCATATAATAATGAAACTCTGGGGAATAATGCCGCAGATATGACATCACTAGGCTACGAATGAGAGAAAACTTGTTTTAATGGGTGTCACAAAATCCTGAGAAAAAAAAAAAGTTTCTAACGTTGCTATATGGTGCTCTGAATGGAGTACTGAAAATAGATGACAAAATCTTTGAGTTCAATGCAGAAAAGGCACTTATGCTCAGTAAAGACAACTATCTAACATTGAATCATGATTTAAAATTAAAAGTAAACACCCATAGGGAAACTTCAACAATGCAATGCAGTAACGACATTGCTATATGCTTTTATTTAGTTAGACGAAAATAATAGTTAATTCGCATCTTATATCTAAAGTTTAGGTCAAAAGTTTCGGAAAGTTTTCAGTTCCAGATATTTTTCCAACTATCTTTAAGTATTAGTAAGCTAGGGATAAAAAATATATCCAAGCTTGAGCTCAGGGAGAAGGGTTGACAACCTTTGTGTTTAAGTATACAAGTAAGGTAAATATGTAAGTCAGGAAACATATTATGGTAATTTGATGTCTTATAAGGAGAAGAATTAGGGTTTATATATTATGTGTTAATCAGCACTTGCATCCACTGCGTTTAGAAATTAAGCACAGCAACAATCAATGAAACAAACAGCAATCACCAGCGAGTTCTTAACATTCAATTAACACAATAGTTAGCATATTTGGAGTCCTGCAACCGTCAAAGATAACTAACTATGACATAATACCGATGCCATCATCTTTGTCAAATTTAAAAAGATCAAATAGAGAAGGAATTTGTCAAAAAATCTAGTTAAATCCACTACCACCATTTCAGTCCAAGAAACACTATGGTACTAAAGTTACAAATTATTTCTGTTTCAACAGCACCACAAACACAAAGATGGTTTTCGGGGCTTATGAGCTCTATTTATTATTAACTTTAAAACAGAACCTGTACTTCACGTTAGCCGTGAAGATTTATAGAATAACCATATCTTATGCCCTACCATGAGCTATAAACCAACCAAAGTTGACCATATAAAATTGCCTGTAATAAAAAAAAAAGCCCAAAATCTCATTCCCTTTCTCAGCAAAGAAGCCACGCATACCAATCATAATTATCCTCTCTCATTTCGAACTTGAAAGTTGAAACATGAACCACAAGCTTCAAAATCAAAATTTCCAAAGCTAAATTTCTACTTATTTATGAACTTATACTACAGTTTCTCCAGTAACAAACACCACAATAAAATCACCAAAAATAATTAAAAAAATTAAAATAAACAAACGAGACAAACACAGAAAGTCGAAGATCTAGTTAATCCACAGGCCAAGTTCTCATGAGATTGCTAATTCAAATCGCAGAAATTTAAACTCAAAATTCCATTTCTACCATTTCCTTACCATCCAAATATGGCACAGACTCTTTCGCTATGCTATAAATTAAAAAATAAAATAAAAAAATACAGCAGGTAAACCATGCAACCATAACTAGCAAGTGTACCGAAAAAAAAAAGTGAAAAATCCCAAAGAATAAAATGAATAAAACGAAAAATCCTAATTTATTTTGCAAGAAAACTTGAAGTAAAAAAAAAAAGGTAAGAAGAAGATGAAAAGGACCTGAAATTGGAACTATGAGAGCATCCAGCTAAGCCAACTGAACACCGAAATTTCAGGGAAAATCAAAGAGAGAAAGGTTTGATTTTAGGTTTGTTCAGCTTTGCAGTTGGGATTCCTAGGAGCTTCCAGATGCTTCTTTTCCGTTGAACTCAACTCACCCACACAAGTTTTCTTTTACTTTTTTATTATTATTAATGAATATCTTTCCTTTTTTTAGTACACATTACTGAATCAAAGGTTATTCACGCATAAGCTGACACGTGGATACCAGATTCGTGGTTCGTGGTTGGAAGGTGAGTACTGAGATCCGATCAGTTACTGCGTTTTTATTTGTCCACGTACCCTTTTTCTTTTTGGAGTACCGACTCGTGTCCCGGGACCACTCATAGGGAATGTAACGCTATGCCAGTGCTACCCCGTTATAGACTCAACACGTGCCATCTTTGTGGTCCGTTGTGACGTTCTGAACACGCGCCATAGACTCAACACGTGTCGTTTGGAAATAGTTTATGGCGCGCGCGTGTATATACATATAAATCTGAGTAAAGTTTTTTTTGACTTTTAACCGGAAATCCAATTTAATCCTCTTAAAAAATTGATTTGTCATCTTTTTAAAATTTAAAATATATTCAAGCTGATTAAAGTTATAATCCTTCTCAAATTAAAAGAAATCATGATAATTCTTGAAAAAACTAACATAAGCCTATTTTAAATTTTAGACTATCCATGAGTCAATTTTTTTGTTCTCTAAATGATTAAATTGGACCTCATAATATTTATTTAGAACCAAGAAATATTTTACTCTATAACTTTTCTGCTTTCATATTAACCCAGCAAAAAATCTGCAGGCATGATGCATGCGCACATGCACTTGGTCTGGTAAAAATCACAAATAAATTAATCAAGTCAGAAGATTGAGAACAAAATATCTGTGCGGTGATGATTAGTTGTTAGCAAATTAATTTGTTTTATATTATTTATATAATTTTTTATATTATCTTGCTATAAAATTTTTAATATTATTATTCATTATTGAAATAATACATCATTTGAAATAATAAATTTATCTAAGAAGGATTAAAATTAAGAAGGGTTAGAATGCATGTATACTTGGATTGGTTGCACGCGTGAAATTCTTGTATTCTTCTTTAATATTTTGCGTTTGTTAACCAACGGGTTCCATGATGCTTCAGCAGGTTTAGTTGTCGAGGAGAGAATTAAAGTACATTTCCGCAACTGATCTAGCAATGATTTGTTTGGGTCATAGATTCGAATTGCAAATTCTTGAAAAAAAATTGGAAGTTAGAAGATGCCTATGTTGGAGATTAGTCTCATCTTTCTTCCGGTAGCGAAGTTTAATGCACCCGCTGTTCTAATGAAGAATAACCTTCGGGCCGTACTTCAAGAACAAGGTGATCGGAGGGAATATCTTTGGTATTATTTATAGTTTGTACTCCTTTACTAAAAGTAGAAAAAAGTGATGGTTTAAAAAAAATAATCATACAAAAAAGAGTAAAATGGTAAAAAAAAATTATTATTTCCTAATTAAGTGAATGATGCAATGAGTCTTCAGTACTATAGTAATACTGAACATATTTCCGATCGGATGAGGTTAAATAGAGATATGCTCAAAGTTATAAAAAAAAAAAAAAAAAAAAAAACTTCTCAAAAATGATATGCTCCTCTTAGGAATTAAAAAAATAGAAATGAGAGTAAATGCTGATCAGTTTGTCTTACGTAACTTTTTGCCTACACAGTTAGGTCTTATCTTACACCGGTGTAAGAATAAAAAATAGAAATGAGAGTAAATGCTGATCAGGATCATCTTACACCGGTCTATATCAACGTGTATGTGTGTTTTTGTGGCTCTGAATAAAAAATCTTACACCAAATCTTAACCATTGATTTTCTGCATCTAACGATTCAGATTTATTAGGTCTTACTCATTAATTAATTTTTAATTCCAAATAAATCTCAACCGTTAGATGCACGGAAATCAACGGTTAAGATTTGGTGTAAGACTTTTTATTCTTACACCGGTGTAAGTTGATCCTCTCCCTATATATATATATATATATATATATATATATATATATATAGGGAGAGGATCATTTTACACCAGTGTAAGTTACACTCCTAATCTTGTCCGTTGATCCCATTTGTATCTAAGGGCTCAAAATTTTTAGTAACGTGAGCCATTGGATACAAGTGGATCAATGGTCAAGATTGAGTGTAAGACTTTTAATTCTTACACCAGTGTAAGAATATCCTGCCCCATATATATATATATATATATATATATATATATATATATATATATATAGACAATATACTCTTACACCGGTGTAAGAATTAGAAGTCTTACACTCAATCTTAACCATTGATCCACTTGTATCCAATGGCTCACATTACTAAAAAATTGGAGCTCTTAGATATACGTGGGATCAATGGACAACATTAAAAGTGTAACTTACACCGGTGTAAAATGCTATATATACATATGGGTTCGCTTTTTCTATGTAGATAACTTATCTACAGTGAGCCCAAAACGACATCGTTTTGAGACAGAAATCAAGGTATTTTTATAATTATAATTTATTTCAGGGTTATAATAGTCTTTTTCATTATAATTTTTTAATTTTTCAACCCAAAACGACGTTGTTTTGGGAGCGAATGTCGATAACTTATCTACATTCACCTTAGAAACATTAAAGCCTATATATATATATATATATATATATATATATATATATGGGTCAGTATCATTTTACACCAGTGTAATTTACACTCTTAATCTTGTCCATTGATCCCATTTATATCTAAGGGCTCTAATTTTTTAATAATGTGAGCCATTGGATACAAGTGGATCAATGGTTAAGATTGAGTGTAAGACTTTTAACTCTTACACCGGTGTAAGAATATCCTGTCCCTTAGGATAGGATATTGTGACAACCAAATAATGTTACTACCAATGTTACTACCACATCTTAACCGTTGATTTCCGTCAATCAATGGTTATCATTTATTGCGAATTAATAATTAATTAATGAGTTTGATTTGAAAAATGATAACCGTTGATTGACGGAAATCAACGGTTAAGATGTGGTAGTAACATTGGTAGTAACATTATTTGGTTGTCACAATATCCTATCCCTATATATATATATATATATATATGATGTAGGATATTCTTACATCAGTGTAAGAATTAAAAGTCTTACACTCAATCTTAACCATTGATCCACTTGTATCCAATGGCTCAGATTACCAAAAAAATTTGAGCCCTTAGATATAAGTGAAATCAACGGACACGATTAAGAATGTAACTTACACTGGTGTAAAATGATCCTGACTATATATATATAGAATTCAACACCTCCATGTGAGAGGAAGAAGAACAAGACATCAGACTTTAAAATTATGAACAAAGTGGGGTTAACTATAATAAATTTAAATACACTGAAAGAACTAGCATCATTCATTCCCTTGCGGCCTAAGACAAAGGAAGTTATTCTGAAAAAAGCGCCCGAGACATACGAAGTTATTCAGAAAACTTCTTCATAGTATTTGTTCAATAACAACAAAAATCCCATTGTTCTATACACTGTACATTCCCACACAATGAGAATAGCATAATTAACAAGATGATAAGAAAAAGTACATGCAGAAGGTCTAAGATGTTAGCAAAATTATCCGCTCTCTAGTTCCTTCTTTTTCCAAAATTAACTGAGCAGATAGATAAGCACTTCTAAACATATTGACTCCTTTCTACCGTTAAAATAACCATGCAAAACATATACATCATTTCTTCAATACATATAATATCATTTCTTCAAAACATATACATCTAGTGGCAGACCTCAACAAGCTTTTACAACACTTCTTGCACAAGGGGAGAATATACATCATTTCTTCAAAAGCTTGTGCGAGAAAATCTTCTTGGAATAGGGGCTATTTCGAGATATGGCTTTGTGGGACTCAATTGCTTCAACTAGTAAATCATGCACACGGCCCTAGTTTGGAAGGAAAAAAGGCAAAGTTAAAAATAAGAAGAAACAAAAACCTCAAGTGTATCAGGATAAAAAATTTCCATTTATGAAGCCCAAAAACTGCTACAATAAAGCGCTGACTCAGCTCAAATACCCACTTCGTGAGTGTCTGGGGAAGGGAATACTCTAGGCAGTCTTTCCCCTGCTTTTTGCAGAGAGACTGATTCGAACCCGCGGCCTGACACACCACGGCAAGCAAGCTTACCGCTGAGCCAAGACTGATTCAAAAACTACTACAATATGAGTACAAAAATTATACGCACTTTTCTACAGATATAAAATTGCAGTTGAAGTATCAGACAGTACTAGTAAATGACAACAACTTTTGGCTAAGAGATAATAGCATGACAAGATTTTGAGCAGATCATTTTGTCATGGATATATGTAAAGAAGTGAAAAGGAAAATAAGGTAGTCATCATGTTACGAACCTCAGAATGCCGAAGAGCTGATTGAACAACATAGTTTGCATGTGGATCTTGAAGCAAGTGTTCAAAGTGAGGAGCAGAGAGCAGTTCGTGAATGACTCTTGACCTATTCTCATCATTGAATACGGCAAGACATTTTTCAACCACATGACTACCGAACTTCTGTCTTGACAGGTGAACATAGTAACCTTCAAATTGAGAACTTATACTTGTGGTGGCAGATGGAATCCTTAAGTCCATGATAAATTGAACAACATAATTCCTGCTCAAGCAAAAAGAACAGAGATATGAAAGGGTAGAAAAAACAAAGAGGTGTAGGTATCGAATAAATCTTACGTGCATCTGTTGCACCTAGATTCAGTGCATCGCACCAATGGAAGCATTACACATCAGAGGAGAGAGAAAGAATTTGGCAGAGGAAAGAGAATTTTGACTGACATGTAATGTTTCTATTAGTGGGATGCACTGAATCTTTGGTGCATCAGTAGCACCAAAGATTTATCCGTAGGTATCATTTATCTCATAGTTCAAAAGTACATGTAACTTCTAGATTTGACAAAAGGGTCAATGTAGAATTAGTGCTTCATTAAAAATCATCAATAGGATTGATTCCTTAAATCAGTTAAATGTGAATCCCATGCAGAGACAAAAGCAGAAAGATGTAGAGAAAGAAATCTGTTCAGAATCAATAGAGAAAAAGGCTCAGAGTTGTTTCAAGTGCTTTTCACTACCATCTGATTTAAGGAATTGCACAAACAGATACATTAAAACTGGTAATAACAACATATATACCCAAGAAACAATTAATGTGTAATGTAAATCAGGTAATTATTACGAATTTTGTTTCCTAGTCACACTATTCTTTTTTCCATAATTGCACCATGTATCCTCACCAGCCAGCCTAGCATAAAGAATGGTCATATGCAGAAGGAACAGATGTAAATCAACAGATGCTGCATGACCACCACATTTTCTTGTCCCCACAAGACTTGGCCTATAGTAAAACGGGTTAAAATCTTTTATACAATTTACCAAAGACATTTCACTACGGCTAAGATTTTTGCTTCTGGAACAGCACAGAAAATACATGTTTGCAGATGGAAAAGTAGATATTCTTATACAAGAAAAAAGAAATACATGAAAGGATTTCTGTGCTTTATAAATCAAGTAATATGTCTACAATAGTTACCCGTATTTTTCTTGAGCTAGCAGAAGTGCATTAGCAGATATTTCTGCAATCAGTTTTTCTCGATGCTCCCCGCTTGAATGGCCAATACATCTTTGCAGAACACAACATCCATGTTGATGAGTTGCAATGTCAACACAATACTTTGCAGCAGCAACAAATATAAACTGCTCAGGGCAAATAATAGGGGAAATGTAACTTTCTGCAAGGATATATCAATCTTTGCACATCTATTCTACATTTCATCACATTTCAATCATGAGTCAAGACAAGCACAAAAAATAAATTTGCCACAAATTGACCTGTATAAATCAATTAGCACCACTGTCAATTGAACTTAGAGGACAGAGAAAAAAAATATATCATAACTTTGGCCATATATTTTACTTAGGAAATGTAAACATAAAATAGGGATGTATGTTTAATGAAACCTTTTAATTGCGTAACATAAACCTAGTCTTAAATACACCAAAGTGGACACCACTCAATCATAATTCACAAGCCCTTCACCCCAGATCATCACAAACTAATTGTTTTTTTTGTTCATTCATCCCTACTCTCTTTAATGTTGATGCACCTTAATAATCCTATATGCATTAGTTTTACGATGGAAGAAAAGGCCATGAAAAATCTAGTTTGCTAAATTTTAAATTAACTAATAGACAAATGTACTTGGATTCTCTAGGTCTTGAATTCAAGCTATGTTTCTGTTGATGTAGGCATTGGTAGTTAGAGTGGTGTTTGTTTTAAACATCATTGATCAATTCAAATGCTTTTTCCAAAACAGAATGGGAATCTTAAAGCTACACATAATATATATACAAATTTAGTCCATTATTGGTCTTGGTAACGAAAATTGAAGAAAATTTAACAAATTTAGTCCACTGAACAAAAGAATTTCAAACTTTGGTAGCCTAGAAATTGCTAGCATAGCATGTTTAATTTATGATGGCAAGAACCACATAAATGTGGGCGCGTCTTTCACATAATGACATTTAAAATTTATAGACATCATTTACTAAATCACCATTATTATTATTATAATCAAAGTAAAAAAGCCAGACAATTTGGCATGGTGATAGGAAATGTCTATTATGATATCAGAGTGTCAATCTCTTCTGTGCACAAAGGGAGGAAGTGGACGAAGTGACAAGAAATAAATCATTCCATATGCATAGACATTATGATGCGCTTCCCTGTAATATGTATCGTTTTAAAATAGAATAAAAGCCTTCCAATATACTGAAACAACATTTTTGCAAATTTTTATTAATAATAACAAATAAAACTTAACTACAAAGGTGCAACAAAGTTGAAACATCAAAATGAAGCGTCGCATGTTAAGGAAGAAGTGTGATAAACTTTCAGAATGAATAGAATCTGTGAGAAAACAATGAGGTGCTATTTCACATGAGATGATCAGTTATCATAGCATGTTAAATTTATAATGTGACTACAATTACAAATAAATCATTCCAGATGCATAGATATCATGATGTCTGTGTTGATGGGAAATTTCTACAATACTACAGATGCACACAATTTTCTGTACATCCCCCCAATCAAAACCAAACAATAAATATCAATGTTGACATGTAATAGAGAAAAGTGGAGTCTCAAATACATGTGTTAGATTTTAAATGGAAGTAGTATGTACTACTGATTTACCAAAGATGAGCTCGTGTTGATGAACCTGGCACTACTGTCAATTATAATGTTCTGACTTAAAAAAAAAGCACAGGAGCATAGCTGAAAGGTATTTCCCCAATTTTTCATTTGATAGACATTATATATGTAGGAAGAATAAAGTAAAACAAAGGTTTAAAAAAATTTAGCTAAGCTACTATATCTATCTACCATACAGAATAGCACATGCCCTCAAATGCTTCCCAGTAATATGGATTCTTTTAAAAGAGAATAAAAAGCCTTCCAATATACTGAAAGAAAGATTTTTCAAATTTTTATTAATGATAATAAGTGAAAACTGAACTACAAAGGTGCAAAAAAATTGAAATTTCAGTGCTTAGTACATCAAAATAAAGTGTTGCATGTTCAGGAAGAAGTGAGATAAACTTTCAGAATGGAATTAATTTGTAAGAGAACTTTCACAATGAATTTGCAAGTGTTGCTATTTCACGATATGATCAGTTATCATAGATAAAAAATTATAAAACAGAAACAAGAATGGAATAAGCACACAGATTTCTTTTCACTCATAACAACTTCATGTACAAGATTATTATCCAATCTATAAGCTTTATATACTTTGAGAAAGATAGAAGTCAGACCTTGTTATCTTCACTGTTTAAGCATAGCAAGCAACGCTGAATTACATGGTTTCCATTTAGATCTTTAATGAGAGCCAAGAATCCTGGTTCAAGAGCTGATACAGCTAATGAAATTTGCTGCCTAGTCTTGAGAGTCTCTATCAGCTTCTGTACCACACGAGTGCTGATAAAATAAAATAAAAAGTAAAGAAGTAATGTCAAATTCAATACCAGAAAATCAATATAACATTTCAGTACTTGCACAAGTTGCACCATTACCCATGAGTGTTTAAAGAGATTCTGACAAGCTGCGCTGGTTCTTCAGTAATTATTAGTAGGATGTGTGTCCTTTGTTCTTCATTGCATACATCCAATAACTTCTGCATAAGGTAATTTCCAAAAGGATTCACCATAAGTTCCACTACATGAACAATGATCTCCTCAAATATCACTTGAACATCTTCCGGGGTACCCTCATCAAACATTCTTTGCAAGAACCTACAACCATGCTGATCCTTGGCTAATAAATATACATATCCTCGAGCTTCGGCTAGGGAATTGTACTTGGATGGCAAAGGAAATGAGCAGCCAACGCTATAACTCTTAGGAATTTCATGAGTTCCTAAAACCTGGCACCGCATGCCTAGCTCTGATCTTTGTATATGCTTAGCAAAGCCAGTTTCTCGCGCAGCAGCCTTACTCTGACACCTTGATCGATCCGAACCTCTGCCAACAACATAATTTGAACTTTCACCTTGTATGATGAAGCTTCCCTCACTTGTAATAGCATCTATATTTCCTTGAGGGATTCTAGCATTTAAAGGTGGCACAGCTCTTGCATTATTAGACAGAGAATGGTTATAGTGCAGTAAATTTTGAACACTCCAGTGAGGTCTTAAATTAGTACAATGGGAAGAGCTAGGTAATCTTGATGTGCCAGTTTCTTCCATTATATTCATTCCATTTTTCTGTGCATAAAGGAAAGCATCATCCATTGGGTTTCTGCTGAAAGAAGCAGTAGGTTCAGGTCGTTGATTTCCTCTATAATAGTAGTTATTTATCAGCTTCCTTCTGTGCATTGGAGAATCTATTGAAGCACTAAAGCCATTTAATTGAGGAAGTATTGTCTCAGGCCTATTGGCATAGTGTCTTGATCCAAACAAATTAGACATTCCATAATTATGGGTTAATCCTGACAATGCTGAATTCATTTCAGCATCATGATTTATAGGACTCCTTGGAAGTGGGGATTGAACCCCCACACCATCTAAAAAACCTCTCTTGAGATTGTAATAATCCCCATGTTTATGAGCATTGATTGGACTATTTCCATTTAAGGAACTATCAGGAAATGGAAGCCTATTCATGCCCATTGAAGCATTTTTGGAATCATAACGATTCTCTTGTTGATTGCTGATGTACATTTGACTCAAATTGGCACAGATGCCTAGTTCATCAACCATGCTTTCATTGGCCTTCTTCATAACAGTTGAATTAGGTGTCATTGAATCCAACCACAAACGGTTTGGGAGACAAGAACTTCCAAAAGGCATGGTGGATTTAAGATCCTCCAATGTAGGAGGGGATGGTGATCCAGTGTCAGATAATCCATGCCCAACAGAGAATAAGCTTGAGGAAGAGCCATCAGATTGCAAAGAGAAGCCACTGACAGGTGATGAGGCAAATGGATACTGAATCTGAGTTAATGGATCATCATCATAATCAACACCACCCATTTTATGGGTTGCCTCAGTCACAAAAGGACCATGATCATCATCAACACCACCATGATCATGTTCATTCCTATGGTAAAGATTAACAAGATTGTGTGATGTTGCCTGAGGGATCTCATTCAGCAACATCTCAAGCTCATCAAGCTCTCCATCATCATTCACGTTTTCTATCATCTCCTTCATCATCTCAAGGGTTTCACGCACCAAGAAACCAACAAAGAAGTGAAAGAACAAAAAGAAAAAAAAAAGGATGAAGAAAAATTAACAAGAAAGGAAACTCACAGCAGTCCAAGAATCAGAAAACCCATTTGAGATATCGATTCAATGAGACTGAAAAACGGAACCCTATGAAAGATTACGACTCTTTAGCCATCTGGGTTAGGTTCAGAGTTTGAAAAAACTCAAAAAGTTGGTTCCTTTGTGATGAGAATTTCAATTGCATTTGCATCTGCATTTTCAGAAAATCATATTATTTGGATTATGGGTATTGTTTGTGAGGAGTTGGTGAAGCATGCAAATATTGAAGATTCACATGCGGTTACTGAGAACCGTAAGGGTTACACACTCAGCGTAGTCTCACACGCCATTAAAGCTGGAGCAAGAAGAGACACTATGGGCTTTCTATTTTTCCTTATATATATATAAGTCACTGCACAACAACACATACAAAAAGCAAATAGAAACAAGCACTATATTATATAATATAGGGTAAACTGTGGGTCATTCTAAGGATGTAAAAATGTATTATTTTATGTTATAAAAAAAATTATATCATTTTAAGAGAGAGAGAAAGAGATAGAAAAGGAGGAAAGAGAGTCGACAAAAAAAGTAAAAACGTGGGTCCCACCCTTTGTGAGAGTAAAATGATATAAATTATGTCATTTAAAAGGATAAACATTTGTTCCCTATGATAAATTGTCTTGCTTAATACTCCATCCAAAGCTTTAACATTTTTTTTTTCCTTTAATTATTTTTTCTTCTTTTTTTTTTTTTTGATAAACATTGGTTCAATTTGATTGTTCTTTTTAAAAACAATTTTTTTAATTTTCAGAACAAAAGAATTAAAAAGGTCTGTTTTGTAAAAAATATTTTGAAAATTGTAATTATTTTTTTATTTTTAGAATCAAATTTAAAGAACATGTCTGAGATGTTTTTATTTTCTATTTTGGTTTTTAACTTTCAAAAAAATTTAAATATAGAAAATAATTATTTCCAAAAACAGTTTTAAGAAGAAAAAAATATCGAGAACACATTATTTTTTCTTCTTCTTGTTCTTACTTCTTATCTAAAATTATGTGTTGATTTTGTTCTTTATATTTTTTTTAATATCTGTTTTGATTCATCGGTCTATCAATAAAAGCCACCAACATTTCGTATATTGTCATTTTTGTTTATATTGTTTTATCAAATAATAACAGTTGAAATGGGATAATATTTGTTGAGTTGTACAGTTATTGGAATTTTAATCATTGATTACATAATTACATAATCATAAGAGATTTGTATTAAATAGATTAATTTTCTTATTTGCAGTTGATTGACATAATTATAGGAAATTTGTATTAAATAGAAATAATAATAGGTTATTTCATTTCCTTATTCATAGTTGATTGACAACTAATTTGTAATGGACCTAGAGTTCTTATTTATGTATATAATTATCTCACTAGAGGAAGAATAAATAAGTAGAAATATTCATAATATGGCACCATTGT
>JAVKPL010010424.1:0-43465 GCA_032173675.1 Gastrolobium villosum | reverse complement strand
ATAAATAGAAAATAAAAGAAATAAATAGAAAATAAAACAATAAATAATAACAGCAAAAGTTGAAATATCTCCCTTTTTCCAATTAGATTTCTGTTTCCTTTCTGTTGTGTTTCACATTTAGCAGGTTTCGCATATACAGCATGCGACCCCAATTCCCAGATTTAGATTATTGTTGTCCCCAGCAACAAACTATACTAGTCAAAGAAGCTCATTCTGCCAAATGGAACACTCACACACTTGTTAAACAACAAAAACAGATAAATATCAAAAAGTACTGCATAAAAGGGAAAAATTATCCAACAAAACTGTCTACAAAGTACTTAAAACAGTAAAAAAAAAGAAACTAAGAAAAATGTGTATGATGTCAAAGTGGGGAGAATCATCAGTAATCCTCCATAGCAGCATCATCATCATGATCATCCTCCGCTGGTGAAGAAGGTGGAAGCTGTGGTCTGAAACTAGTAGTGTCAATCCCACGATCACTACACAGTCTCTCTATCATACTCCGGAGATACCTCTGCTCGATCCTCACCTCCTGCATCTGACGTCTATTCTCTGAAGTAGGAGAGAATTTGCATGAGGTGCTGCTGCTGGTGCTGGAGCTGGTGGTGGTACTGGAGGTGCTTCACCTGCTGCACGAGACGCCTTCCAGATGGCGTAACGGCTGGACTATTCCCTCATAGTGTTAAAAATTTTCTGTGTGAGCTCCTTTTTCACTTTCACGTCGCTGGGCTCATCATCATAAATCTCTACTCCAGCCTCCAGACAAAGCTGCCGTATCAATGAACTATGAGCGAGGTGAATCTCAACCTTCTTCTGAGTGATGATGTAGACTATTCTTTCAGACAAAAGAGCGGCAATATTAAGATATTCTTCACCCATAAGGGTATATAGTAGCACTGCTCTCTCGACATTTACATCACTCATATTAGTGGATGCAATGATGGTGGAATTTATGAAGGTGTGCGAAAACATTGCTTCAGGATTCAGATCCACCCTTTCTAATTTCTCGGGCACCCCCGGATGCCCACTCTTTGGTTTCCATGTAGCATACGGGTGAGTGATTGCACTTCTGATTCTCTCAGCAATATCTGGTATATCTTCCCAGTATAGTCCTGTGTCAGCAGCAGGTTGCATTCTATTAAATGTCTGAGCAAAATAGCAACTCTTGCTACGATCATGTGTAGTTCCAAGAAATCTCTCTATTGTTGCAGAAGAGAAAGAGATTTCTTGTCCCCGCACCCAGCTCTTCCGATTTGCATCCACAATCTCTAAATCAGCATTAGCAAAAAATTCTTTCAGAATTATGCTGGAACTAGGAGCAGCAAACCTTACCAACTTGTTCCATCTCCTCCTCTCGGCTGTTGTTCTTATTGGGCAATCACTATCCAGGAAAGCACTGATTTGCCTCTCTGATATAATTTTCTTGGAGACAAACCATTGATAGTACCAGTCTTGAGCCTCAGGTGATAAGAACCGGGTACTATCAAACACAAAAGAAGAAGAAGAAGAGGTCCTAGGCCTCTTTGTGCCAGCAACACTACTTTCGCCCTTTTTCCCACCTGGGCCAGTTCCCTTTAAGGTCTTTTTAACTTGCTTACCCTGCACTCAGATAAGTCCCAACACAATAGAACTCATATATGTATAGCTTGAAAATTCACTAGTTAATATCATGTCATGAAAAATTCAGAAACATAAACAATTAATCTAAAATAGGAGTATCAAGCAACATCAATCAGGATCCAGTCATATCAGGAAAGGCCGAATAAGCTTATCAGCAAACTAAAAACCCAATTCTCAGATTTAGTTCTCATATAACAATGTGAACTATGCAGCACTATTTCATACCCCAATTTATCCATTTAACCTCAGTTCCACAGCTCATGATGCTAGAATGATTATGTCACACAAGATGTTGTGACAATCAAAATTAACACTCAAAGGAATGTGCAAATAGGAGAAATTTTTCTGAATCAATCATTTGAACCTACATCATCACACTTACCAGTCATCAAAAATCATATAGGATAAACTCAATCATCATAATCATATTTAACCCTAAGTTGGTTCCACCAATTCACAATCATGGGAACTAAATTTTCAAGCACTTTGCATGTATAGACTGAAACAATCATCAAACATTCCACATGCATTTTTGAAGGTGTAAAATCCAACTAATTACCTACTCAATGATTTAATGTTCAACAATCCTGAGTTATCTAATGTAGGAATAACATCAAACACATAGCATGCACAAATATTTTGCTAATCCATCAGAAATCAAATTTAGAAGAATACCTTTTCTCCAGCCATTGATGAAGGTGTGAAGTGTAACAACAAAGAAATTTAATGTCCCAAACTCTGAGTTTGTAGTGAAAAAACCCAAGTTATGCGAACCCACACGGTCACTCTTTTAGTGAGATCGTGAGCTCTTGGTGAAGATAGTCGAACTGATGCCCAAAGAAGGATGGTGGTATGGAAGAATGAGGTGGTCAAGGTTAGTGGTGGCTTTTCACGGTGGTTGGTTGGTGGTTGTGGTGGGCTTGGGCTTGAAGGTGACCGGTGGTAATAGGGGAATGATCGAGCGAGAGAGAGAGAGAGAAAGAAGGAGATGGAGGTGCGGTGGTTCACGGTGGCTGGGCGGCGCACGGTGGTGAGGAGGTGGTCTTGGGTTGGCTGGTGAAGGAGGTCTTTTCCTCGAAGGTGAGAGTGAGAGGAAAAGAAAGAGGGAGAGAGATGAGGATGATTATGTGGCGCATGAGGAATTAGGGTTTTAAAATTTGATTTTTAGACGACGCTCATAGCGTGAATCTCACGCTATGAGCGTGGGACCTTCTGATCTGTCACGCTAGTAGCGCGCAATCCACACTGCAAGCGTGATTGCTTTTGTCAACCTTCTCACGCTTGTAGCGTGAATATCACGCTATCAGCGTGGAAGCTCCTGTGTTCTGAAGCTATGAGCGCGAATCTCTCACTGTCAGCGTGGATCTTCCTGTTTTCTCACTCTCACAGCGTGAGATCCACGTTGATGGCATGAAACCCTTTCACATATCTCACGCTAAGAGCGTGAATCTGACGCTGATAGCGTCAGTTCAAAGTCCACAACTTTTTATTATCTAACCTAAAATTATAAAAATGACCAACACTAATTGTTCCTACTGGGTTGCCTCCCAATGAGCGCTTGTTTAACATCACGAGCCTGGCGGGAAATGTTTAAGATTCGGGTGAAGCCAAAGGGACAGAAATTGTATCCCTGTAGATATCTCCGCCATGATAGACCTTCAACCGACACCCATTGATCTTGAAAGGTCTTTCAGTATTAAGAGGGGAAATCTCAACTGTTCCGTATGGGAATACCTTTTTAATAACAAAAGGACCAGACCAACGAGACTTAAGCTTTCCTGGGAACAACCTCAGTCGAGAGTTGTATAACAGTACCTGTTGCCCCGGCTCAAACTCTTTTGGCTGAATCTTCTTGTCATGCCACTTCTTTGTCTTTTCTTTATAAATTCTAACATTCTCATAAGCTGCTAGCCTGAACTCATCCAACTCATTCAATTGCAGCAATCTCTTAGCATTAGCTTTTGATGGTTCAAAACTTAAAAATTTAATGGCTCACAAAGCTCTATGCTCTAATTATACAGGAAGATGACAAGACTTACCATATACCAATTGGAATGGTGACATACCTATTGGTGTTTTGAATGCAGTCATGTATGCCCAGAGTGCATCATCTAGTCTCTTAACCCAATCCTTTCTTGAGTTGCTCACTGTCTTTTCTAGAATCCTCTTCAGCTCTCTATTAGAGATTTCAACTTGTCCGCTGGTCTGAGGATGGTATGGTGTTTCCACCTTGTGAGTAACACCATACTTTGTAAGCAAACTCTCAAGTTGCTTATTGCAAAACTGGGTTCCTCCATCGCTGATGATTGCACGAGGAACCCCAAAGCGGGTGAAAATATTCTTTCTTAAGAAAGAAACTATCACCTTTGCATCATTTGTGGGCAATGCAACTGCTTCTACCCACTTGGACACATAGTCCACAACAACCAAGATATACTTATTTGAGTATGACTTAGGGAATGGTCCCATGAAGTCAATTTCGCAAACATCAAAAAGCTCTACTTCAAGTATACAGTTGAGAGGCATTTTATCTTTTCGTGAAATGTTTCCCGTTCTCTGACACTTGTCACACTTTTCCACAAAGTTCCGCGCATCTTTAAAGATTGTTGGCCAATAATAGCCACTCTACAATACCTTTTGCGCAGTCTGGTTTGCTCCAAAATGACCTACGTAATCAGATGCGTGGCAATGCCACAGAATATCCGACATTTCAAATTCAGTACACATCTGCGAATAATACCATCAGCATATTGAAAATATAAAAATGGATTATCCCAATGGTACCTACGCGCATCATGAAGGAATTTCTTTTTCTGCTGCCAAGTAAGATCATCAGGAATCGAACCAGCAGCTTTGTAGTTTGCAAACCATGGATGCGTTATTATTGCCATCACTTGTTCATCAGGAAAGAACTCATTAACCTCAATTTCAGGTCCTTCTTGTAGTTGCTTATCTTGAGTCCTAGACAAATGATCAGCAAATTTATTCTCCACTCCAGTTTTATCCTTGATTTCCAAGTCAAACTCCTGAAACAAGAGCATCCATCGCAACAATCATGGCTTTGCATCCTGCTGACTCATCAAATACTTAATAGCAGCATGGTCAGTAAATACAATAATTTTAGAACTATCAAATAAGATCTAAATTTGTCCAATGTATAAACTACTGTGAGCATTTTTTTTTCAGTAGTGGCATAGTTTGCTTGTGCCTCATTAAATACTTTGCTAGCGTAGTAAATAAAATGTAACAATTTGTCCTTAAGTTGACCAAGGACTGCACCCATTGCGTATGCGCTCGCGTCACACATGAGTTCAAACGGAAGACTCCAATCTGGTGCCGTCAGAACAAGTGCGGTGGTAAGCTTTTCCTTCAACACATTAATTGCATTGAGACAAGCTTCATCAAAAATAAACTCTTTGTACTTCACCAACAGCTGGCTAAGAGGCTTTGCAATTTTCGAAAAATCCTTGATGAATCTTCGATAAAAACCTGCATGGCCTAAGAAACCTCACACACCATTAATATTAATGGGAGGGGGAAGTTTTTCAATCAACATCAACTTAGCCTTATCAACTCCAATGCCCTTTTTAGAAATCTTATGGCCCAATACTATGCCATCTTGTACCATGAAATGGCGGCACTTTTCTCAATTTAGCACTAAATTAGTTTCCTGACATCTTTTCAAAACCTTAGCTAAATTAACTAAGCATGAATCAAAGCAGGAACCAAACACAAAAAAATCATCCATAAAAACCTCTAAATATTTTTCTACCATATCAGAAAAGATAGAAAGCATACACCTTTGAAATGTCACGGGTGCATTGCAAAGGCCAAATGGCATCCTTCTGTAGGCAAAAACTCCAAATGGGCACGTGAAAGCTGTCTTTTCCTGATCCTCTAGAGCTACTAGAATTTGGTTATAACCGGAATATCCATCCACGAAGCAATAAAAAGCATGACCGGCTAACCTTTCCAGCATTTGATCAATAAATGGAAGAGGAAAATGATCTTTTCCGGTGGCTGAATTTAGCCTCCTGTAATCTACACACATCCTCCAACCAGTAATGGTTCTTGTGGGAATCAACTCATTCTTTTCATTCTTCATGACAGTTAATCCTCCCTTCTTTGGAACTGTCTGTACTGGACTTACCCATGCAGTGTCAGAAATTGGGTAAATCATTCCAGCATCCATGAGTTTCATCACTTCCTTCCGGACTACTTCCTTCATCGTTGGGTTTAATCTCCTCTGAGGCTGCCTCACTGGTTTGACATTATCCTACATTAAAATCTTGTGAGTACAGAAGGAAGGATTATTTCCCTTCAAGTCAGAGATAGACCACCCAATGGCTGTCTTGTGCTCTTTGAGCACTTTCAACAACTTCTCCTCTTCAGTTGGAGACAAGTCTTTATTTATGATTACTGGATATTCCTTTGTATCTCCCAAAAAGGCATATTTAAGAGTTTTTGGCAACTCTTTTAATTCTACCGTTGGTGCCAAAGTGGCTAGATCCTCTCCTTTCTTTTCCAGCACCTCAAAGATAGTTTCTTGCTCTTCTTGTGGAACTTCTTCATCTAGATTCTTGAATTTATCTTCATTCTCTAGATCATCAACATCTACATCTTTGACTGCTTCCTTAATTACATCAAGTCTGAAACAGTCACTGTGGTCAGATGAGCTCTTCATGGCTTTGAACACATTGATTGTTATCTTCTCATCATTCATACGTAGCTCGAGCTTTCCTTGCTCAACATCAATCATAGCCCGAGCTGTGGCCAAGAATGGCCTTCCAAGTAAAAGAGGTATTTCACTCTCTTTTTCCATATCCAACATAATGAAATCTGCAGGGAAGATAAACTTGTCAACCTTGACAAGTACATCCTCGATGACTCCATTAGGTCTTCTTAACGAGCGATCTGCCAGTTGTAAAGAAACCATGGTTGGCTTGAGTTCAGAAGTTCCCAATGCTTTACATAATGACAGCGGCATCAAATTGATGCTGGCTCCAAGATCACATAATTCCCGACCAACATCAATGTTGCCTATGGCAATCGAGATGTTAAAGCTTCCTGGATCTTGAAGCTTTGGTGGCAACTTCTTTGTTATAATGGCACTGCACTCTTCAGTAAGTGCTACCATCTCACATTCCTGCAACTTATGCTTTTTTGACAATAAATCTTTCATGAATTTAGCATAATTAGGAACGTTAGCAAGAGCTTCAGCAAATGGAATTTTAATATGCAATATTTTAAATATATCTAAAAACCTGGCATATTGTTGTTTCCGCACTTGCTGCTTGAGCTTCATAGGATAAGGAGGCTTCTCAAAGCGAGAAAAATCCATTGGTTGTTTTGGAGCTTCAACAACTTTCTCCTTTTCCTCTTCTTTGTATTGCTTTGCAGGTTTCTCTTGCACTGTAGCAGATGCTTCTGCTTCCTTCTCACTTTCTGATTCCTTCAATGGTTCATCAACCTTCTTTGGCTGAACCATTCTGGGCTTTTCTTGAGGAGTGATCACAATTCTACTCCTAGTCACTATGAACTTACATTCTTCCTTTGGATTTGCAATTGTATCTCCAGGAAACTGCCTGGAGTTTTTTCAGCTAACTGCCTGGATAACTGCCCTATCTGGGTCTCCAAGTTCCGAATGGAGGCATCTTGATTCTTGTGATAGGCTCTGGTCTCCTTCATGAAAGCACTTGTACTTTCCATGTGATCATTGATAGAACAAACCCTAAAATGATAAATAAATAAATAAATAAATAAAAAATTCAAGCTCAAAGATCAACGGTTATTTATAATATTGGAATTACAATCCCCGGCAACGGCGCCAAAAACTTGTTGTGAACTCGGCAAGTATACCGATCGTTCCAAGTAATAAAAGTGAAAGTAAGATCGTCTCCACAGGGATTGTAGACCAAGTACTACAATAACCAGTCCCCTTAAGTTGAACGGATCAAGAGAGGTGGCAATTGTTGTTGATTTAAAACAAAAAGTAAATTAAAAAGTAAATTGCGTATTTTTCGGGTTTTCTGGAAATAGATGAACAAGTTGCATAAAATTAAGTTTGGAAAAATAATTGCGAAAATATTGCAGTAAGAGTATAAACACCTGTTTGATCCCCACCTTGTAATATGAATCTAGATTTACATGCGATTTACCCAATGATCAAATGATTCACCATCTTTTGTTTTATTGGTTAAGCCCTAATCCCTTAGTGATCTTAACCTTATTAACCCTTATTAGAACCCTAATTCCTTAGTGATTCTTTTTCGGGTTAAACGCATAAATCGGTGAATCTTTCACGTTTGCGATTCATGTAGCCTATCCCTAGTGCATACATGAAAAGCTATTTTCCTCCTTGTCAGGAATTAGGATCCCAATATTCCTATTGTGAATCCTAACCCTAGAGATATGTTAGAATGATCAGATCTAAAAGAATGAAGAGATGAAGAATGAAGGAAAATATATTCAAATAGATAAATACATGTAAATTAAATCCAAACTACAAGGGTTTCAAATTCAGGGTTGTGACCCTTACCACAATAAAAAGATCTAGCCAACTATAGTCATGGCTGATCTCAAATAAAATTCAACAAAAATTGTAAATTACAATATGAAGAACGACGAACGAAGAACGAAGATCTGAGCTCTCCCACACGACGTTCTTCCTCCTAAGTCAGAAAATATCAGATATCTTGTCTTTGACCTAATCCTCCTTTTTATAATATTTTTCCTTCTTCTTTCCAATTTTAACCTTGTGAAAAACGGCTGTGGCTTCCGCAATAGACACTCTCAGCGTCAGTTCCACGCTGTGAGCATGGATGCCTCTGATCTTCCACGCCATCAGCGTCAATTCCATGCTATGAGTGTGGATGCTTCTGGACTCCCACGCCACCAGCGTCAATCCCACGCTGTGAGCGTGGATCCTTCTGGATTCCCACGCCACCAGCGTCAGTTCCACGCTGTGAGCGTGGGTCTTCATTTTGGCCAATCCTCATTTTTTTCCAGATTTGTTTGCTTTTCCTACAAAATGAGCATAAAATATGTTGAACACTCCTGAATTGGAATTTAAGAAATATAATAAGAAATGTTGCCTTTTTAACGAGGAATAGCTCATTATCTTTCTCTTTTTGACTTGAATTTACTTATGTGCTGAAGGCACATCAACCACTCAACCTACCGAGATCCCAAATGGACGGATTTAGCTTCAACCGAAATGAAAAGGAGGAAAGACCTCGGCCTTTGATGAATAAGGGCAATCTAGACTAGACAATATATTGTGCTTTCCATGATGGACCAGGTCATACCTGTAACAGCCCGTTATATACCGGTCGGTATTGTTAACATTGATTATGATATTAAGCGCAGTTTCAATAACATCAGTTTAGTTAAAAATACGAGTAAACTTTTTCCTTTTCATTACGAAAGCATTTGAAATTAGTATAAAACATAATGATACAAATTATGATTATAACTGAAATCTATACGAGAAATTAATATTACATATGGCTAACTTGTTAGTATATGGGTGTCCTAGAGACAATCTTTTGATTAAATAAAGGACACTAGATGTAGAACTTTGTTTGTCGCAAATGAATAAAAGCACTCTTTATCCGATTTCATATTATGTCTCGATATTATTGTTAATATTATATGAACGAACTGGATAAACCCCTTGGAATAGAACAGGTATCTCTTGAGTATCTGTGATGAGATCACGATCATGAGGATTCAAGGATATCGCATGTCTATACCTAATTTTATGTTCCTAGTCTAGAGACACTGAGATTGGGGATCAGTGATCTCGGGTAAGACTAGCACGACTTATCTACTTGTATATGGATACAAGGTAAAGATGTCATGTGCTACATATATGGAGATGTCTTAGCTAAAGTCGTGGGTGGACCTATAAGAGTATAGCTCGCACTGAACAGACCCAAAAGAGACTCTATGAGGAAATCTCACAGATAGTGTCATTAGAGTAATCTCTTTATATTTGGGTATGTCTTTCCTTAGACCAGAGGTTATTACCTAGACTGTGTTCTAGAAGGCATGCTTTGATTGTATGCATCGTCTGTCTGAAACATGGAGACTCAAAGGTATGCTGTTGGGCGTGTCCTGAAAGAGCACAGGGCTAGGGTGATAAGCTGAAGGAATTCGTCAAATCTTTGTGAGAGATTAGGTTATCTGTAAACCGGAGAAATCGGGATGACATTTATAGGGACTCGGGAATCTATGCATAGTAAAAGAGATCATGAGATGATCTGCCTTTAGAGTCAGTAAATTGAAGATTCCCTATTTCGAATAAAGCTTACCCTAAACCGCAGGGGTTGATACATTTCCTTACCCTAGGTTAATGGGAAGATAACCGAGACGAAGGGAAATACATACGGTAACCAAATATGTGTAATAGGATGATCAAGTCATTAATCTGACTAGCCCGAGCCCATTTATGTCAGAGGCTAAGTTGGACCTAATGGGTCACACACTAACACCTTGTAGTCATGATGAACTAGCTTTAAAGGTATTGGGTCTAATAATGGTTGTTAGCCCAAGAAGCTGTTTGGAAGCCCACTTGTTGGGAAGAGGGCGCATGGATCAAAGTAATGGGCTTAGATAGCCCAAGACATTACTAATTAATTTAGTTAGTTAAATTAATTATCAAAAATTTGAATTTTGAATTTGAAATTTGAATTTTGAATTTTGAATTTGGAATTTGGAACTTGAATTTTGAATTTTGAATTTGAAATTTGAAATTTGAATTTTGAAATTGGATTTTGTTGGAACAAAAGGATAAGATGAGATCTTGTTGGAACAAATCCCCTGCATCAAGTAAAGATATTTGATCTTATCCAATGAAGGGAGTGGTGCGCCACTTTGGTTGCAAGTGAGTGTCATCTTGTCAACTAAATGTGCTCCAATTCTGATTTGGCTGGTTGAGAGAATCAGCGAGTTAGTTGGTTCAAATTTGAATGCAACTACTCAACGCATCTGGACTCATATTGGGACTGAGTGGGGCACATGAGTGACTGGTCATATGATGACCATTAGGTCAGAATCTTGAAAGAATAATGACCTAATCTCATAAGGATTCAAAGGAAAGGTTGTTAGCAATTTTGAATTGCAACAACTTCTTTATGCCCTCCAACCATGCGCACATTTAGTGAGATTTTCAAGTAAGAAAAATCTTCTCATTCTCTCCCTACTAAAAACCATCTTATGCGCACAAAGGGTTAATAATTCCTCCTTATGGTTTTCACAAAAACCCAGCCTATTCTCCTCACTCTATGTGCCACACTCTAGTGAAGTTTTCATGTTGAAGACTTCACTCTTCTAAACACTAAACCTAGCCTCCATCTTCACCTATTGAGCGCATAGCAAGCCTCTCTGTGGTGGTCATCTGGTGGCTTTCAAGAAGGTGTTCTTGCATCATTGACGAAGGGTGGTGTGGATCAACGTTAGAGGGTTTGAACCCTTCAAACCTGACAAGTGATCTCCCTGGCGATCAGATCGTAAACAAGGTAACATCATACTATCTTAAAGCATGAAAAACTGTTTGCATGTGTGTTTCTGCGAGGAAAATTTTTATTTTTCCCTCTCACATGCATCGGCCTTCAAGGCCAGTTTTACTTTCATAACTATCATAAAATATTTATTTTAAGTTACTAAGGGGTTCTCATAAACCCACTTAGCATAAATCTCACTTTTATGGTTTTTCTATAACTGAGTATGCTTCTGTCTTTCCACTATTGTGATTGCTCTACACATTATTAATTTCTAAAATTCTATTATGTTAAACTAGACTCAATTATCATTCCAACAAAGTATGATATGACTCAATTATAGTTCTCTAGCTCCGGTTATAACCGTTTGAAGTTGGACAAGCAAGGCTACCAGCCAACCCAAAACATAGCACCAAATCTCCCTCACCATTTCTGCGATTCTGGACAATTTGCTAAACTAATTACTCTCAAATTTTATACAGAATACTAGACACCTTGATATTTAATTTAATTATTACAAGTCTAATTTGAGTAAGAATTGAGTGAGAAACAATTTTTGGAAGTGAGGGACCTGAATAGCCTTTCCACCCAACCAAATTGGGCTTCGTACCTACAGAATGCTACACAGCTTTAAATAGTACCAAATTTTGAAACAACATATCTGACGTCTCAACCTTTAAAATGGTGTATGGTACGTCCTAATTGGACTTCTGTGGAGGGGGATATGCTCTCCCAAAGTTGGCCTAAAAATTACTCGTTTTTTAGAAATTTTGACAGGGCATCTCGTTTGTTTATTTGACTTATCCCACTTTAACAAAAGTGTGTTCTAAACATCAAATGGTACCTAATTGACAAGGGTGGCACACAAGGACCAACAAACCTTGGTGCTCTTACAACCCACCATATTTTTACATCATTATCATTAGCTTTAGAATCAATTGCTTAACTTCATTTACATCTTAAAACTCATTTCAATCACATAATTTCCTTTGCATGCATTTACTTCATTTGACAATATAATCAAAACCTAGAATAGGGCTATTGCCCTTGCATCACATACATGCTTTAAAATTTACACAAGACGAATAATACTTTAATTACAATCCTCCAAATATAACTACAAATGAAATACTCCACATACAAATAAATACATCAATTCTAGACTTAGCCAAAATAATACTACATGAACAACAAAATGCATGGCATACATAGCTCATGAAACCTAAATGTTCATGCACTAAGTTTAGCCTATACAGTACAACCCAAAATACAAAATGGCATAATATAACATGCTCTCCATATGCTCCACAACTCCCCAACATGTGGGCCTCTTGCCCAGAACTCCCGCACTGCTACAACCACCTGAAATATAGCCCCATAACATGGGGTGAGATATATGAATATATCTCGGTAATCCAAAAGTTTTAGAGGATCACAACGCCCAATGGCTCACTCAAATATAAAATACAATAGTTCATAACCATAGAGATAGAGAGAGATAGAGATAGAAGAGATAGAAGAAATATGATGGAGCAGGATTAGTCTAGCCAATACCATGCAACCATCCGGCCCATCGGCCTCTGCATACAGCATATGGCTCTCATCCAAGAATGTGTTCCCAGAACATCATTCAAGGCGCCCCAACTATAACTCCCGAGACATTCCTAGAGTTCTCCTCGACGGATAATATCTCTATGGCCCCAGGCCAACGAGAACTCCCTACGGAGGCCTCTCTAGTGGAAGTCCCCCACGCCATATAGAAACTATCTACTAGCCAGAGATACAGTACAACTCTATGTATCGCACATCAACACAATGCATGATCATGTTATAATTACACTATTGAATCAAACAACTTCCAACCATTACCCCAATGGGCATGATGGAGCACACACGAGGATTAACCCCAGTACCAAGAAATTACCTTTAAGCTTGCCTCCTTTTCCACATCACTTAGATACCAATATATTATCCAAGCTTACTTGATTCAACCAAGTCACGTATTAAAAATGACATTGTCTGTTTAATTTATAACTTACAATATATACACATTACTACTAACAACCACTAAAAGCATGTTTCTTTAACTTGAAGAAATCATATTATGTCTTGTGTACTTTAAAATCTTCAATTAAAGAACTTTCATATTAATTTACCAATTCATGCCATCCAAAAATTCATAACTATAATCTCATTAATTCTTACAAATCATACATAATAGGCAATTAACCTAAGTTATTAGATTAACCTTAGTTTCCATACTTTCTGTAAAATTATTTATACTTAATTTGTCCTTCTAAAATTATGATATTTTACCAACATAATCTAGATGTCAAGGGATTTCCAACGATATATTATAAGTCTCGTTTGGATTTATTCATCCCAAGTTATGCCCTTAGTAAATCAATATGTTCCAAAAATCAATTTTTATAAATAGGGCAGAACATTAAAAATAAAATGGGATCGATTCACTTATCTAAGATTTATACCACTCTGCATAATTAAACATCTTTGAGTTAGCTTTACACAGGTTCAAGCGCCACTCAATTTGGAGCTTTCTATCTCATGTTATGCCCATTTTACTATAACATATTATTGTCTAAGGCCTATGATTGCACCATTGTCTTCATTTCATAGCTAATTTATTGTTTGAGTATTTGGTTTCTACTTCTTCACAAAAAAAATTAGCTTAAGGTCTTATCTTTCCAAAATAGTTGAGAACATCCCAATCCTATATCTGTAACTCTAAATACGTTCACATTTTCAAAGCAGTGCCAGAATCCGTGATAGTACCGTTACAGAAAATTGGAGGTTCGATTAAGGTTCCTTAACTACTCAATCAGATTTTGACCTCATGACAGTTGCAGGTATATTTCTAAGCTTTTCAAAACACTAACGTATGTTCAAATCCAAGGTCTATAGCTCAAGATATGAGCGAAGATCTAAACTATGTTCAGTCAGAAAATTCAATATTACAATTGTAATTATCAATCATGAAGAATATACATAACTCATCATCAAAAATTAAGCATAAACCATCATCAAAACTATCCACCATCTCAATATCAATCCTACAACAATCCAATTTCACAAAATCACAAACTCATCATCAAAATTTCCACTACGTTACAAACTTTTTCTCAATAATTTTTATGATCTTAATAACTCTAATTCATCATTCTAAGACACATTTATCTAATGCACAAAATCCATTTGAGGTCCCCAACTACCTCAACCAGGACCATGCTTTAGGTTTCCAAAATTTGATCTACATAAAATTGAGTACAAGTTATGTTTCTTACCTCCAATCAAGTCACAAGACCCCAATAAGTGTTTCTCCTAAGCTCTGAAACAACTCAAATGTCTCCTTCAAGCTCCCTCTCAAATTTTCGCGGATCTTCCCATGGTGTTTTTCTCCTACAACAATGCTCCCCCAAGTGCAAATAATGGTTGGTTTCACTTAGAATCGACCAAGGGAACAACTTTTGTGATATAGCATTTTTTGATTTGAGGCTTGTGTGAGGAGTTAGGAACTTGGCTTCATGCTTCCATGGAGGTGAGGAGGGCTGCACAAAATCTGCACAGGGGGGGTTGTTTTAGCGCACAAAAGGAAGGGGAAATGAGGGGAATAGGTGATTTGGCATGTCACTTAAGTGGGAGTGGGCCCTACAAGTGCCACCTCACTTAATCTCACCACTAATCTTCAAATAATTATCCATAAAATTAAAAATTTAATATTCACCAAAGTCCTTTAATTGCCCTTAAATAGATGAATTCAGTGTTTTTCGGTCATTCGGTGAAATCACGATTTTAGCCTGATATGTGCACTGTTGGCATGTTTCACCAAAAATCCTAATTTTCATCAAATTTCATCAATAATCATAATTCTTATTCCGATGTACCTTTTCCAACTTATTTTTAAAACTAGAACCCAAATTTCACTTGGCACGTTTTTTGGTATAACTGTACCATTGTATTTTTACCCAGTAAAAATATTATTCATCAAATCTCCAAAAACTTGTCTAACCACTCAATTTTTCATTCTGAATCCACTAAAAAAAAGGTTAAACTTGGAGTCCAGCTAAAGAAAAGAAGCTGAGGGAGGAAAGCTAGGGTAAAGAGTCGGTTAAAGATGATGATGAATTCATAGAACCAGAATTTGAATGCAATGTCATAAGTGGAGCTTTTGGAAGAGGGGGAGATATAGTAAGCGCTCGAAGAAAATATTTAAAGGAGGTGCTTTTAGTCGGAGAATCGCCTAAATTTAAGGAGGACCTTAGCAAGCCAGAACCACCACTTTTTTATTTTACAAGAGAGGAATTAGAGGATGTGATGCCGAGACATGTTGATGGTTTGGTTATCACTGGAACATTGGTTAACTGTCGGGTTAAGAAGATCTTTGTGGATAACGGTAGTTGTGCTGACATAATCCTATGGGATGCATTCAAGAAGATGAATCTGGATGAAGACTTAAAATCTTGTAAAACCACCCAGATTGCGTTCAATGGTCAAAACACCTCCCCTAAAGGGTACATTGACCTCGGACTCACCTTGGGATTGAAGGAGGCATTCAAATCTGAAAGGGCGAGGTTCATTGTTGTTGACTTTCCTTCACCTTATAATGTTATTTTGGGAAGGCCAACTATCCATAATTGGGATATGTTGGTATCCACTAAGCATCCGAAGTTAAGGATGGTAGGTAAACATAACACGGTCATTACGGAGGAGATCAGAATGAGTCTCAAGAATGTTATTTCAGGTCAGTAAGGGCCATTGAGGATGGGCCCTCATCTCCAACCCAAATTAGGGAGGGTGATCAAGCTGGTCAGTCTTCAATAGAATAGCAAAGACAGAAAAGTTCTATTAACATGGTGGAATTAGACATGAAAGATGACACTCAATTCCTAGACCCGAACCTGATGGCGAACTTGAGGAAATAACAATAAGAGAGCAGAAGCAGCCAACCAAGATTGGAAAAGGGCTCGAAGATGAAGTGAAAGTTAAGATAATCAAATACCTTATGAATAATAAAGACATCTTTGCATGGAAGTCGTAAAAAATTCCTAGAGTAAGTCCTACGTCTTGTTGTCATAAGCTATCAGTATACCCGAGGGTTAAGCCTGTGGCCCAAAAGAAAAGAAAACTCGACTCTGAACGTCGGCAAGTTCTGGAGGATCATGTGAAGGAGCTTTTAGAAGCCGGGTTTATCAGAGATATACAATACACTACTTGGTTATCCAATGCAGTAATGGTGAAGAAGCCAAATGGAAAATGAAGGGTATGTACGGATTATACCGACTTAAATAAGGTATTTCCGAAGGATTCATACCCATGCCAAACATTAATCAATTGGTGGACAGTTCTTCTGGATTCAGATTGTTATCCTTTATGGATGCGTATTCAGGATATAATCAAACCTCATTGTATCCTGATGATCAAGAGGAAAAACCTTTATTTCTGAAAGAGGAAACTACTGCCACAACTTCATGCCCTTTGGGTTATAGAACTCAGGGGGCCAATTACCAAAGGATGATGAACCGAGTTTTTGAAGATCAGCTCGAAAAGAATGTGGAGGTATATATTGATGATATGATATGATAATCATTAGAGACCGTTGTGCATATCAAAGACTTGAAGAAGACTTTTGAAAAATTGAGAAGACATAATATCCTGTTAAACCAGACAAAATATGCCTTCGGAGTCCCTGCTGGAAAATTTCTGGGTTTCATGTTAACCCAGAGGTATTGAAGCAAACTCAGATAAGTGTAGAGCCGTACTAGATATGCAAGAACCAAAAAGCAAGAATGAAGTACAATAGCTTACAGGAATTGTAACAGCCCGTTACGTACCGGTATTGTTAACATTGATTATGATATTAAGCGCAGTTACAATCACAGCAACACATTTATAAAAATGCGAATAAACTTTTTCCGATTATTACGCGAGCATTTAAAACCATAAAAAGCGTAATAATTAAAAGCTATGACCATAACTGTAAACTCTTGCGGAATACTTATTATAAGCCACTAAGGGGTCCCCATAAACCCACTTAGCAAATTTCACTACTTTAAGTTTTCTACCTATCCGAACAGGGTCCGGTCTCTAAATTTCTGCGATGCACAGTAAAAATTCAGTCCTTCATATCTTGCTATCTTTCTTTCTTACTTCATTACCTTTCTAGAAAGCTATGACACGCTTGGTTCCGAGCTCATTTGCTCCGGTTATCGCCGTTTGAAGTTGGACAAGCAGAATTGTCAACCAACCCCAAAACAGCTCCAAACATCCCTCACTCCCAGAATTACTGCACCAAATCCACTTATCTAATTTCTCTCAAATTTTTACACCATAAACTAGACACCTCAATCTTCAATTTGATATATCATACGCTAAATTTGACTAAGAAACGAAGCAGGAATAAAACTCTCAAAACTGGTCCAGAACATCCCCCAAGTGCAGGGCAAAACAAGGCAGCAACGTTCATTGGCCTCCACAGGGCTGCGAACAACTCATAAAATTATAAGATTTTGACAAAATATAGGGAACATCTCAAGCTTCAAAACGGCGTATGGCACGTCCCTATCGGACCTCTATGGAGGGAGATATGTTCTCCCGAAGTTCACCTGAAATCTGTCAATTCTACAGAAATTTCGCCAGAGTTTCCTTTATTTTTCCTAAAATCCCCGAATTTGCATAAGCTCATTCTAACCTCAAATGTACCTAATAATCCAATGGGTGGCACACAAAAGGACCAGCAATGCCTTGGGGTTCTTACAACCCAACACAATTCATATTTATTGCACAATATAGCTTACTTTAAACTTCTCAAATGGTTTCAATCACAAGGGTCCCTTTACATGTAATTTCTCAACATAAGCATATAATCATAAATCTAAAATAGGCCTAAAGCCCTTCCATCATAATACATTATGCATCCATTGTACAATTACAACATTTAACTTACATGTTACAACTTACAACTTCAAACTTTAAATTGAAACTTACAAATTCATACTTTAATTTACAACTTGAACATGAACTTTAAATGACATGAACAAATAATTACAATGCTCCATGACTCATCCTATGGGCCTCTTGCCCGCCACTCCTGTGCCACTGCTACCTCCTAAAATAAAGTCTCCAAGACGGGGTGAGATATACGAATATATCTCAGTAACCCAGAGGTTCTGGAGAAAATTCCGCCCAATGGCTCACTTCGATGCATACAAATAATATAAAACAACATCACTTAAAACGGGATATAGCAAGGGATTTAGAGAAACTGGGGAATATCAGGATACAAAATACGATAAAGCAGGATGGTAGCTACCAATACCACGCAACATCCTCGGCATATATAAGCCTATGGGTCTCATCCAAGGTGTGTTCCTAGAACCACAACCAAGGTACCCCTTCTATCCATATACACCCGATACATTCCTAGTGTGCTCCTATCCGGATCACACACCACGACCCTAGGTCAACTGGAACTCCCTCTCGGAGACCTATCCAGTGGAAGTTCGAAACTGCCCGAAGGCTAACTGTCTACTGGTCATAGACTCGGTACCGAAGTACCCACTGGGATAATGCATGCATGTTCATGTTATTCTACACTACTCATATACATTTCCTACCATCACCCTCAACGGGTTTGGTGGAACACACAAGGGGAACAAGCCCCAGTACCAAGAGGTTACCTCAAAATGTTCTTCCACTTAGCTCCACAGCAACTTATTTCTCAAAATTGATACTCGACAGAATGCCTACACAGAGGACATTCCCACTTACTCAGAAACTCATACAACACATGCCAATTTACAATTTCATATGTATTGAACCAACACTTACCTCAATCCACTTGGTCCAGGACCAAGGGCAATCCACCGTTTCACGGTTCAGGATTCAAATCGACGTACGACAACCTACACATCCATGTACAGCCATCAGTACACGTCAATTCCATCAAACGCGAAAAATCACAAAATCGTCCCCTTCACCATGGAAGGTTCGGCCATATTAGTTTTATTTTGAGATTTATTTTTCTAAATTTTCTTTCACATTTTATTATGCTTCCTTAGGTTGCCAAGAGGCCAATTCAAGTGTCGTTTCGTCGTTTTACGTCTTTTAAACGTCATTTTGCCAAATATTTTGCTCTATGTAAAAGTAGCCACCAACCCGACCAAACATTTTTCTATTGGTTTTTCAACCTTCCAACCACCACACAACCCATCTAATTACCGTTTAACACATAGTACATCACTCAATTAATTTCCAACAACATCCATTCCCTAATTTTTCGTTTAAAGGCCGAATTGTAACATAGGGAATTCCAAAGACTTTAACTCATTTTTAATCACTTCACACCTCATACAATGTTATTATATCAACCTATAATCATCCATAACTCACCAATCAAGCCCAACACAAAATCTCAAAATTCTAAGTCATGACCTCAAAATTCAATAAGTTAAAAATCATATTTTGACCTAAAATTTTCATGGCATTTCTAGCTTTAATACATCATTCTAAGGCATTATCATCTAATACACATGTTCCATTTGAGCCCTCTATCATAACACATCAAAATTCAAAGGTTTAGGGTTCAAAATCAAATCATAAAATCCAACCGTTTAAAATGCAAGAACACTCACCCAAATGGAAGGTACAAGGCTCCTCCTAACTATACTCCACAATTGGAGCACTTAGAAGCTCCAAGAACACAAATATTCTTCCCAAAACCGTGACTGAAAATGGGCCAAATTTCCTCACACAAACGATTTCAAGGCTCAAGAGTGGTACCAATGTGTTTATGAGGTGTTTTCCATCGAGATTCAAGACAAAAATCGTTGGATTTGGTTGAGAAATGGCTTAGTTATGGATCAAAGAAAATTTTGCATGAAGGAGGGGGAGAGGGGCTGTTCGCGGGTTTGAGGGAGAGAAGAAGGTGAGAGGATGATGAATAGTGAATAGGTGATGTGGACTTAAGTGAATTTTAAGTGGGGTGGGCCTCACGCCACCTCACGCGACTTAAAACTCGCCCGACTTTCACTAAACGTCCGTAAATTCAAAACCTATTTAGAAATTCTAATTTTTAACATTAACTAATCTCCTTTAATTATACTTGATCAGATGAATCCAGAGTTTTCCGGTCATTCGGAGGAAACACTGTTCTAAGTTGTTGCGCGCGCGCTGTTGGCACGCTTCCCCAAACTGACTTAATTACATCAAATTTTATCAGAAATCATATTTCCTAGTTCTATAGACCATTTATAACTCATATTTGAAACCTAGAGCTCAAAACTCAATCGGCACATTTTACGGTGCAATCGTACCACGGTATTTTTACCCGGTAAAAACACTATTCACTGATTTTTCTGAAACTTGCCTATCCACTCAATTTTTCATTCTGAATCCATTTTCAGGGTTATTTTTACCATCTGAGACCTTCTACTCAATTTTTATCTTCCTAGGGTTGCGTGTTGGTTAATTACTGTTTTGCCCTTTCTTTGTATTTTGACCTAATCTTTAGGATTTTCACAAATCCTTCACTTAATTACTCACTTAATATTTTAATAGTTAATTTAGAATTGTGAGGTGTTATAATTACCCCACCTTTTAGAATTTTGTCCGCAAAATTAACATCCTAACCATCCCGTAACACGAGGTGTAATCGGAGAATCTCATCTTTCCACTCTCGACTAGCCTTCTTAGGCGTGCATCTTTACAATTTTACATTCGTCACAGGCATAACCTCATTTTTGTGGTATCCGTCATTACTTAATCCTTCACAAACTTGATAATTTCAGGGATCTGGCCCCTTAATTTATTATATTTTCACTGTTTCCTTAAACCACTGTTGCATTTTCGTTAATTGTAGTTCATAATATACTCATTTTACAACTTGTCACTTATGGTGCCACGACCTTTAATTCACGGTGCTTTAAGCTCTTCATGGCTTACGGTTACACTTTCACCAATTTATATGTAATGTATGACCACATTACAATTTGTCTGTCTCACTTCATCTCAATTATATGTTTATTATTCGCAGTACTACAAGGCTTGCCTCTGTCACTACCGTACATATCATAGATTTGTTTACAACTTTTTCTTATAATACAATTTTCTTTTAACTTTCATCAAAAGTCAGATACAATATTTAAGTCTGTTTTCCTTAAGTCTTCTAATATTCATACTTTACTTACTGTCGTCTCTTGTCCGTGGAGCAGTTAACACTGCAGCCACAACATCAGGCTAAAGACTCACATTCGGTGCTTCAGGGTTGTCACGCAGGCTTCTTACGATGACCACAAATGTAACACAAAGGAATGGGTTGATCAGACCCACACTAAGGAATCACATATGCAGTAATCGATAAGAATTTACATACAACTATGCAGCATATAACACACATATATATATATATATATATATATTATCAGAGTTCCCTAAAAAAACTGCTCTGATACCATAAAATGTAACAGCCCGTTACGTACAGGTATTTTTAACATTGATTATTATATTAAGCGCAGTTACAATCACAGCAATTCATTTATAAAAATGCGAATAAACTTTTTCCGATTATTACGCGAGCATTTAAAACCATAAAAAGCGTAATAATTAAAAGCTGTGACCATAACTGTAAACTCTTGCGGAATACTTTTCTAAACTATTTTTATAAAGTACTTTATTTATTATAAGCCACTAAGGGGTCCCCATAAACCCATTTAGCAAATTTCACTACTTTAAGTTTTCTACCTATCCGAACAGGGTCCGGTCTCTGAATTTCTGCGGACGCACAGTAAAGATACAGTCCTTCATATCTTGCTATATTTCTTTCTTACTTCATTACCTTTCTAGAAAGCTATCACACGCTTGGTTCCGAGCTCATTTGCTCCGGTTATCGCCGTTTGAAGTTGGACAAGCAGAATTGCCAACCAACCCCAAAACAGCTCCAAACATCCCTCACTCCCAGAATTACTGCACCGAATCCACTTATCTAATTGCTCTCAAATTTTTACACCATAAACTAGACACCTCAATCTTCAATTTGATATATCATACGCTTAATTTTAATAAGAAACGAAGCGGGAATAAAATTCCCAAAACTGGTCCAGAACATCCCCCAAGTGCAGGGCAAAACATGGCAGCAACGTTCATTGGCCTCCATAGGGCTGCACACAACTCATAAAATTATAAGATATTGACACAATATAGGGGACATCTCAAGCTTCAAAAAGGCGTATGAAACGTCCCTATCGAACCTCTATGGAGGGAGATATGCTCTCCCGAAGTTCACCTGAAATCTATCAATTCTACAGAAATTTCGCCAGAGTTTCCTTTGTTTTTCCTAAAATCCCTGAATTTACATGAGCTCATTCTAACCTCAAATGTACCTAATAATCCAACGGGTGGCACATAAAAGGACCAACAATGCCTTGTGGCTCTTACAACACAACACAGTTCATATTTATTACACAATATAGCTTACTTTAAACTTCTCAAATGGTTTCAATCACAAGGGTCCCTTTACATGTAATTTCGCAACATAAGCATATAATCATAAATCTAAAATAGGCCTAAAGCCTTTCCATCATAATACATCATGCATCCATTGTACAATTACAACATTTAACTTACATGTTACAACTTGCAACTTCAAACTTTAAATTGAAACTTACAAATTCATACTTTAATTTACAACTTGAACATGAATTTTAAATGACATGAACAATTACAATGCTCCATGACTCATCCTATGGGCTTCTTGCCCGCCACTCCTGTGCCACTACTACCTCCTAAAATAAAGTCCCCGAGACGGGGTGGGATATACGAATATATCTCAGTAACCCAGAGGTTCTGGAGAAAACTCCCCCCAATGGCTCACTTCGATGCATACAAATAATATAAAACAAAATCACTTAAAACGAGATATAGCAAGGGATTTAGAGAAACTGGGGAATATCGGGATACAAAATATGATGAAGCAGGATGGTAGCTACCAATAGCACGCGACATCCTCGACATATATAAGCCTATGGGTCTTATCCAAGGTGTGTTCTAAGAACCACAACCAAGGTACCCCTTCCATCCATATACACCCGAGACATTCCTAGTGTGCTCCTATCCGGATCACACACCACGACCCTAGGTCAACTGGAACTCCCTCTCGGAGACCTATCCAGTGGAAGTCTGAGACTGCCCGAAGGCTAACTGTCTACTGGCCAGAGACTCGGTACCGAAGTACCCATACTACAGCAAAAACGTATTTTAGCGGCGGTTTGTTTTAATTTTAGCGGCGGTTCAAACCGCCGCTAAAATTTTTGGCGGCCTTTTTATAACAGACGCAGAAATTAGCGCCATTAAATATTTCAGAGTCGGTTTCACACAACCGCCTGAATAACCGACGTTAAAAACAAAACCGACAATATATCTATTTAACCGATGTTAAAATAATATTTTTTAATAAAATTTAAATTTTTTAATGGCGGTTTTGAACCGCCGCAAATCTGAAATGTTTTTTTTTTTTCTGCTGCTTTTTTTTGTATTTGCTATTGATGCTTTTTTTAATAATTATTTGCTGCTATTTGATCTTGTAATTATTTATATCATTACAAAAAACATATTATTTTGTTTGAGCATTTAAACTTCTGAATCTATTATCGTCAAATTTATACATGATTAAATGTAATCCAAGATAAATACAAATAGCATAATAAATGTAAAACCTCTCATCAATAAAAATTAATAGATCCAAATACCTGATAAAACAAAGTAAATGTGCTTTGCAAATTTAACATAAATGAAATCAAAGTATCAATAATACCATGAATGTTTAAACCTGAATAATCTTGCAAATCAAATCTAAATGGAATCAAAGTGCCAATAAAACTACAAAAGTTTAAACCTAAGTAATCTATTAGGGCTGATGAGTTGCAGAATGTGAAGAAGGTTGATCACGAGGATTGAACTCTGCTGCCTGCATTAAACACAAATGAATAACATTTTTAGTAAATGCATTAAAGAATTATATGATGTATATTAAGAAAAATAATAACTTACTTGATCATTAATAATTAGTTCAGCAGGTAGATGTATAGACATATTTTGATATAGTTTAGCAAGCATGACTTCAATTGTTTTTCTTTTCTCGACCTCTTTTTGTAATTGTAATTTTAGGTGGTCAACTTCTTGTTGCAAGCAACTATCAGTAGATGACCCTCCACTTGAACTACCACAACCACTCACATTCTGCCATTTATAACCAGATCCAAAAACTTGAGAAGGACAAACACCGTATCCCACGCCTCGAACTCTTCCTGAATGTTCCTTACCAAACACTTGGCAAAGAGAATTATTAGGTGCAAGTGATGAAGTCACATTTCCACTACTTTCAATCTCACTAATCTTATCCTGCATGTTTATGCAAGAGAATCAATATATTGTTCACAACTCCCTTTGAAATTTTTTTGAAACGGGAAACAAAGTGAAAATAAGATAATATTTTTACAATTACTAATGTGAACATAACAATTTAGATATATGAACCATATCAAAAGCTCAAAATTACTATCAGTTAAAAATGAGACAAACACTCCTGTACATACAGACCACACAAACTTCCAAGGTATACACTTTTGCAAACTCGTTCATTGTTGTACAACTATTCAATTTCTATGGTGTAAGGATTTTAGGAAGAAAAAGATGCATATATGTATCATTTCTCATGAATAGAAAAAAAGGTAAGATGCAGTACATTTAAGGATTTTAGGAAGAAAAAGATGCATATATGTATCATTTAAGGATTTTACACTTACACAAACAGCTTGAGCTTCCTCATTGGAGTATGTTCCATCTCTCTTCTTATGAGTATGGATGTACAAAGTACCTCTACTCACTTGCTGTCCAGTTTCATTCATCTATCACAATAATATTTTTCCATTGTTAACTACATATAATGGTGTAAAAATAAATGAAAAGATCAATATTGTGACATGCTTTCTAAAACTTACAATCTCTACGGCCTTTCTCCTAAGATTTTTTGAACCACCAGTATGATTAATGGTAAGCTTTGCTCTATTGCAAGCATTCTTTTGGCATATCTCCTGCAAAGAAATACATAAAAATCATACTACTTTTGTATAAGAATTGGAAAGTGTATAAATATATGAAATATGATTATACTCGAGTCTTCTTATCCAATCTGTAATCTAGAAATGAAGCCCACTCAGTTTTTGGAATTGACAATGGTGGTTTACTAATATTTTCTTCACGACTTTTGGTTGAGTCATAATATTTATAAAATAATTTTAATCTATTTTCCTTCCACTTCTTGCCAATATCCTTCATTATGTACTCATATGCAATAGTTTCGTGAATGGGATCCCACCATAATTTTTCCTTAAAATATAGTATTGTGTTAGTCAAAATATTACATCATGTTCATAATTATCTAAAATATACAATTAGTAACAAAATTGTTAATATATACCTTTATTATATCTTTCCAAACCTTATCCTTGTAAAGTTCTATGGGAACTTCACGCCAACTCTTAAAGCTAATTGGAAAGATCTTATGGTCTGCCCCAATCGGCCAAGAAATATTCCTAAGAGGCCATCAGCATCTACACCAATTGGCTGATATCGATTAAAAGGAATAACAATCCTTTCTCCTTTTGGAGTGGTACCAATGTGTTTAGGATGTGTTTTCCATCAAGATTCAAGACAAAAATCGTTGGATTTGGTTGAGAAATGGCTTAGTTATGGATCAAAGAAAATTTTGCATGAAGGAGGGGGGAGAGGGGATGTTCGCGGGTTTGAGGGAGAGAAGAAGGTGAGAGGATGATGAATAGTGAATAAGTGATGTGGACTTAAGTAAATTTTAAGTGGGGTGGGCCCTACGCCACCTTACGCGACTTAAAACTCCCCCGACTTTCACTAAACGTCCGTAAATTCAAAACCTATTTAGAAATTCTGATTTTTAACATTAAATAATCTCCTTTAATTATACTTGATCGGATGAATCCGGAGTTTTCCGGTCATTCGGAGGAAACACTGTTCTAAGCTGTTGCGAGCGCTGTTGGCACGCTTCCCCAAACTGACTTAATTACATCAAATTTTATCAGAAATCATATTTCCTAGTTCTATAGACCATTTATAACTCATATTTGAAACCTAGAGCTTAAAACTCAATCGGCACGTTTTACGGTGCAATCGTACCGCGATATTTTTACCCGGTAAAAACATTATTCACTGATTTTTCTGAAACTTGCCTATCCACTCAATTTTTCGTTCTGAATCCATTTTCAGGGTTAATTTTACCATCTGAGATCTTCTACTCAATTTTTATCTTCCTAGGGTTGCGTGTTGGCTAATTACCGTTTTGTCCTTTCTTTGTATTTTGGCCTAATCTTTAGGATTTTCACTAATCCTTCACTTAATTACTCACTTAATATTTTAATACTTAATTTAGAATTGTGAGGTGTTATAGGAAGGTTGGCTTCCCTTGCCAGATTCTTGCCACGATCAGTAGAAACGGCGTTGCCCTTCTTCAGGTTGTTGAGGAAAGAGGTACAGTACGGGTGGAGCCCGCAATGCTAAACAACATTCCAGGAAATAAAAAAAATGATTGGCTTCCCCACCAGTTTTGTCAAAACCAAGGCTGGGAGAAACTTTGATAATATATCTCTCAGTTGGTGAGATAGCAGTCAGTGTTGTGTTAGTACAAGAAGATGAGGAAGGCCAACAATCGATTTACTTCACAAGTCAATTGCTACAAGGAGCGGAGCTTAGATATCAGTAGCTGGAAAAAGCAGCATTCGCTTTGTTGATCACTGCAAGATGACTCAAAGCATATTTCCGAGGACATAAGGTGGTGGTCAGGATAGATTTACCGATTAGGCAAATCCTTCATAAACCAGATCTGGCAGGACGAATGATGAATTGGGAAATTGAGCTATCAGAGTTTGATATCATCTTTGAAAGTCGAAAGGCTATCGAATCTCAGGCTCTAGCCGACTTCGTCAAAGAGCTCATTTCGATCCAAGATGAAGATTCACTAAGTCAAGGTGTTTGGCAAGTATATGTTGATGGCTCCTCCAATGCAAAGAGTAGTGGACCTAGGATAATCATTGTAAGCCCTGATGGTATATCAGTGGAATACTCACTCCAGCTAAATTTTAAAACATCAGATAATCAGGCAAGATATGAAGCTTTCATAGCCGGGTTACAGTAGGCTAAGGAATATGGAGGGATTACTTCGAACTCGTTAAAGGAGATGAGAACGCAGAGCTAAGGAAGACACGGTCCCCACCAAAGCATCCCGACAGCGGATTATATTATTAGATATCCAACTTGAATAGAGGAATCCAGATAAGCAGCAAAGTTCGAATTGAAGAGCTTGAACATCATTCCGGGGTAGAATAAACTCTGGATTACATATAAAGTCGGGGTATAAGAACTATATTGAAGTCCAGGGTAAAGACTTGAAGAAAGATTGTTATACCCTGATAATCTGGACAAACAATCCTTATGTTGGAGTGGAAAACTCTAATTTATGCACCCCGGTAGCCTGGACAACCAGTATACCGTGCTGAGGGGCAACTGTATACTTGAGAGGCCCAATAGAGGATGGATTGTTGAATAACATACAGACATCGGATTGGCCCCAGAGGAAGGAGGCCTAAATAGTTCAAATCCTAAGGTAAATACTATAAATAGGAGCTAAAGACCACAAGTATGGACTAATCTCTATTATTATTACGCAATTATTGTGCACAAACCACCTTTTTTTTGGATAAGGCCTCATAATCGTGTACAATGATTTGCTACCCCCCAAAATACCTAACTCATAGGTATCAAAAAGAGAGCACAAAATCCTATATTGATCTACTATCCCTTGGCTAGACATATTTGTCACACAAACAAAACAATTACAAAATAATTATAGTTAAAAGTGTACAAAACAAAAACATGGACAGTTCACGTGGCTATAACATGGAAATGTTGTCCTCCAATTGAATTTGCCTTGTGTGAGTTTATCAGGAGCTTTAATTTTGTGATCTAGTTTCACATTCCAATCAGGGGGTTGGAAGAGAGAGAAAGGAATAAGAGAGTGAGGAGAGAGAAAGAGAAAAAAATTTCTACAAGTGTCACTCTTTTAGCATAAGGCCCACCATGAAACATGATCACTTTAAATTTTTCTGTTTACCAGGGATTATTAACCGTGTGTTTTGGTTTGGGAATGGCTTTATGTTGAGTAATAGTTTTTCCGAAGAAAAGAGTTATCGTTCTCAGGGAACGGTATGAAATACATTGAAATGCGTCCTTGGATAATAAATCTGTAAGCGGTACAACCACTGACGCATATGCTTTGATGAAATGGCAGTAGTAGCCGGATAATCCCAAAAATGCGCGTAGTTGCGTGACCGACTGTGGTGTGGGCCAATCTCGAACTGCCTGAATCTTTGAAGGATCTGGAGAAACTCCCTCAGTAGAAATAATATGACCCAGGAATTGAATTTCGTGGGCAGCAAAAGAGCATTTAGACTGCTTAACAAAGAACTGATGAATCCGGAGTGTCTGCAATACTTGGTGTAAATGATCAACATGAGCTTGAGGAGATGGACTATACACCAGTATATCATCAAAAAATATAACGACAAACCGCCTTATAAATTGACTGAAGACTTGGTTCATTGTTGCTTGAAAGGTAGCTGGAGCATTTGAAAGGCCGAAAGGCATCACCAAGAACTCGAAGTGTCCATGATGGGTCCTAAAAGCAGTTTTATGGACATCCATGGGATTCATCCTAATCTGATGGTAGCCGGATCTAAGATCTAACTTAGAAAAAATGCGGGCACCATGTAGCTCATCTAACAACTCATCCACAGTAGGAATTGGAAACTTATCTGGCACTGTGATGGCGTTTAATGCCCTATAGTCGACACAAAATCGCCATGTGCCATCCTTCTTTTTCACCAAGAGCACAGGGGAGCTAAAAGGAGAGTGACTTGGCCGTATCACACCCGTGTGTAACATATCACGTACCATGCTTTCAATCTCTGTTTTCTGGAAGTGGGGGTACCTATAAGGGCGAACCTGAATGGGCTTGGAGTTAGGAAATAGGTGGATATGGTGGTTATTGGCACGGTCAGGAGGTAAGGCTTGAGGTGTAGTAAATATGTCATGAAACTGGGTCAATAGTTGTTGAATGGGTAGCGGTGGGGTTTGAGGCAGTGGTGTTGTAATGGAAGATTCAGTGCTGTCAAGACACATGAAATAAGACGAGACCGAATCTTGGGCAATTAATTTGTGGAATTGCGCCTGAGAGATTTGGGAAGGTGAGGAATAGTGGTCCCCCTGTAGGATAATAGTGGAATTATTGTGGTTAAAAGACATGGTCATATGGCCATAGTCGGTGATAATAGGGCCCAAGGTTGATAACCATTGGATGCCCAAGACCACATCGGCACCCTTGAGATCAAGTACGAACAGGTCCACCACGAAAGCATGGGTTTGCAACATTAAAGGAATCTCAATACACGAAGCAATGCATTGTAAGGCCTCACCATTTCCCACCTGCACTTGGAAAGGGTTAATATGATGTAATGTTAAACCAAGAAACAAGGCCATGCGGTGTGTAATGAAATTGTGGGTACTACCCCCATCAACTAAGATCCGAACACGTTTGCCTTTAATAGAGCCTGTCAGGCGAAAAGATTTGGGACTACGGTGGGCAAACATGGCGTTGAAGCTGATTTCCGGTGGTAGGTCAGGAGCAATGATGTCCTCCGTTTCAGGTGGTGGTCCCGGATCATGAGTATCATCTGCCCCCTCAAGATATAACAGTGTTGGACGTCCTTTGCATTTGTGTCCGAAAGTATATTTTTCGTCACAATTGTAACAAAGGTTCTTCTCTCTCTTTTGTAACATTTCCTCTTGAGACAAACGATGGATTGGGATGGCAGGAACCGAAGTAATTTTGGTGGAGGTAGTGGGAGATGGGGAATTACCCAATTTCGGAGTAGGTTGCCACGGACGTGAAAATTTTGGATCTGTGGCTTGGTCTTCAAACACACGTGCTAACGAAAAAGCTTCATGATAATCACCAGGTCTCTGCGTCAAAATAGAACGACGAATGTGAGGTTTGAGACCCGAGACAAAAATACTACGCAGCAACGTGGGTGATAAACCAGGAACCTTACTCACTAACTTCTCAAAGGATGATTGGTAATCAAGCACAGATCCAGTTTGTTGAATTCTCACCAAAGTGCCAGCAGGGTCTTCGAACTCAGAGGGTCCAAAACGATGCAACAAGGCAGTGCAAAATGTGCGCCAATCAGGCATTAAGCCATTTTGATCAGCACCATAAAACCAACTTGCAGCAGGCTCATCAAGATGAAATGCTGCTAAGTTCAAATGATCTGGCAGTGGAACTTGATAAAAAGCAAAATACCTCTCAACAGCTGTGATCCGTGTAGTTGGATCGCCGGAGGAGAATCGAGGAAAGTCAAGCTTCACCTGACGAGATCTGGAATGGTCACCGCCTGCAGTAGATCCCGAAGACGGACCGGAGCCCAATAAACCACGGTTATGTTGCTGTAAATCGATAAGACGAGTCAGATCTTGGTGAAAATGATTTTGAGATTCTTGTATTTGTAGTTGCGACTCATGCAGTTGAGACTGCGATTCTTGCAGATCCCGATGCTGTTGTTCCCGAATCAGTTCAGCTGCCTGAAACTGTTGTTCCAGAGTGTCCAAACGTTGTTGCAGATCACGCATACGCGTATTTTCAACCATGAGCAGGAGGAAGAGAATGAATGAAAGCACCAATTGTAAGAAGTAAATTCTGGATCTAGAAGGAATTAGATGGTAAGGGAGTTTTAGAGAGAGAATGAGAGAAAAGAGAGGGAGTTGTCCAACAAATTTTTGCATATCTTCTGACACCCCTTTCATGGGCTATATATGTTCATTCTGTTACAATCTATCCTTTCCTTTTTTAACCTTTTTCTAATTACAATTACACCCCTCATTGGGCTGCTATATTCATTGAAAATAATATGCTAAGTAACTTGGTAACCTTATTTCACGAATGGGCCTTCGTGTCCTTGGCCCAATGCCACAGTTTGTAACACCCATAATGCTGAGGAGTGCATTTGGATATTACTGTGGTACCAAAAATTGGATGTGACATTGATTTTATATTATAAATTACTCGTAATACATAATATATATACATTTATTTCTGAGCCAAAACAATTGCAACTGAGGTGGTATATTTTTAGGGTTTTATAAGAGTTATGTTGTAGGAAAAGTGATTGTGTTATGTTATAAAGATTCATTTTGTGTGCCAGAATTTTTTTTTACTGCGGGCCACACAAAATGTTATGTGTGTAGGAAATTTTTTATGATCATATTAAATAATAGATGATAAACCCATATTTTTATTCCTCTAATATACCCACTCTCATTGTATATTAGATTTTTCGACTGCTGAGGTGACACTAATCACGTGTGGATATTTTAAAAAAAGAAAAAAAAAATTCTTTTAATAGCTGCATCGAAAATTGCCATCAGATCGGTAGTTATATACTTATGTATCATTTTTAGAATTTTATTAGTTATATGAAATGATGGATAGGAGAAAAAAATTAAATATTATTATTTTAATAATTATTTATGAAAATATAGTTGATTTGAAATTTAATATATACAAATTAAGGAAAAAATTATTCTCATGTAATATGAGATACGTTCCTCTTGTTATACATCCTTCGAGAAGTGTGTCACATTTTTCTTTTCATTTTTCTTTAATTTTTTCAGAAGGTGAAGTCTATAAATTTGTCTCTATAACATGAGACTATGATGCACGAACACGGACACGGGACACGATACGACACGACACGCTGACAAGTTATATTTTAAAAAATATCATATTTCGACACGTTGAGACACGTTTTGATATTAAATAAAATTTTAAATATATATAATATAATTTATATTTAATATATATAAGAGTCCATAATAAGTCATATAATCAATCGTTTATAAAAAAAAGTCATATAATCAATCAAATATTTAAATTTCACAATATAAATATAAATATAAATAATTTTTCGTATTTTTTTATTTTTTCATGTCATATTTCATAACAGAAAAAAAATTATTTTATAAATTCTTTTATATTTAGTTAAAAAAATTAAGATTTAAAAAAAAATGTGTCCGAGCGTTGACCGCGTGTCTGGGAAAGTTGACTGTGTGTCGGAAAAACGTGTCGGAACGTGTTGGGGAGTTGACCACGTGTCTCCAAATGTTGAGCGCGCGTCGGACGCGTGTCCGAGACGCAAATTTTTTTAAAAGTTGCGTATCCGTGCTTTAGAGACATGAGATAACTTATCTCATTTAACATGAGATTAATAAAATTCATAAATTAAATAAGCATCTATTGAATTCAATCACATTTAGAATTGACTATGACCTATGTAGCACCGATACTGACAGGAGACATGGAACACGATATGACACGACACTCCGACACGTTAGTTCTAAAAAATATTAGATTTCGACACGTTATGACACATTTTGATATTGAATAATATTTTTAATTTATGTTACGTATATTATATTTAATATTTAATAATTTAATAAAAAAGCTAAACTTATAATGTCCATTAATTTTATAAAGAAACATAAGATATCACAAATATTTATATTAAATTCAATAAAATGATAACAGTAATCCAATAAATCTAATAGTTAAAACTAAAAATGTAATACAACATAATATTTGAAAAAAAATTTAATTTCTACGATGCGCGTTGAAATATTGAAAAGTGTTGAGGTGACGATGCTGTGTATGAGATGTGATCAGAAAAGAGAAAGATACGCCTGGGCAGATCCGTTCGGCGTGGAATCAGCTCGTTTGTACAGTGTTTCCTGGTGGGCCAAACTTCGAAGCATATGACCAGTATTCTGTGTCCACCAAATTCGACACAAAGATCGAGCGCAATACACAAAATTTTGAAGCGGTGGAAACGTTGCTGCTCAATATATCATTGGCTCATCTGGTTTTAATAATTTTATAAGTAACGTAGATAAATTATTTATATTTATTTTGAAAATAATATTTTTTGAATTGAAAATTTAAAAAATTATAATAAAAAAAATTATTATAATTTTTAAAGAAATTATAATTATAAAAATACTTTAATTTCTGTCATATTATTGTAGACTAAATATAAATAAATTATTTACGTTGATTTACAAAAATTGAATCTTATTCACATTATTTTAATGCAGATTGCTATGTATGGAAGCTGATCGTTTCCAGATTACGATCAACGGTGGAGGGAAAGATGTGGCCACTTATGTTGCATCGATATCGATATGGGATAGGAAATATGATATGACACGATATTTTGATACATTAATTCTAAAAAATATTAATCGACACGTTAGGACTCATTTTGATATTATATAATATTTTTAATTTATGTAATGTATATTATATTTAGTATTTAATAATTTTAAAAAAAATTTAAAATTATAATATCTATCGATTTTGCAAAGAAACATAAGATATCCCCAATATTTATATTAAATTCAATAAAATCATAATCGTAATTTAACGAATCTAAAAGTTAGAACTCAAAATGCAATGCAACGTAACTTTTGAATCTTTTTTGAATATTTGTAATGAGTATTAGAGTGTCGGTGAGTGTCGGAAACGACACGCCACGATTTTTGAAGTATCGTGTTTCATATGTGACCACTATTTTCTCGCCGTGACCATATAAAGGGTATTTATTTAAGGGAAAACAATCTCCCATATTACTATAAAATAGTAATCATTTTTCGGAAAAATGTTCATGTAGTTAATACAGATAAGTTATCTGCATTTATTTTCAAAATGACGTTGTTTTGGTATTGAAATCTTAAAAAATTATAAATATAAAGATTATTATAATCCTGAAATAAATCAAAATTATAAAACCACCATGATTTTTATCCCAAAATGACGTCGCATTGGGCTTACTGCAGATAACTTATCTGTAATAACTGCAGAAAAAGTGAACCCCATCATTTTTTACGCAAACAAAAAAAGTTAGCTTTTTTTGTGTTATTGCAGATAAATTATATGTAGTAAGCTCAATATAATACCGTTTTGGGATGAAAGTCATATTATTTTTATAATTTTATTTTATTTCATGATTATTATAGTTTTTACAATTAATAATTTTTTAATATTTTATAATTAACTGCAAAAATATTTTTCTAAAAAAAAAAAATACGTGGGTCCTGCTTTTTAAATTTCCCATCATTATTTTTTTCTCTCTCCCTATATTTGTTTGTGCACGAAACGGTTGTTGTGTTGTGTTCTAATTATTTAAGGATTTTATAAGAATTATGTTGTAGGAAAAGTGAATGTGTTATGTTATAGAAATTCATTTTATGTGCCGAAATTTTTTTTTTGCTGCGAGTCCAACAAAATATTGTATATAAGAAAGTTTGTGTGATAACGTTAAATGATAGAAGATAAATCTTTTATTTAATTATAAATCATCTGACCCCATCAGTTTGTTTCATTAACTTCTTGGAATACTATGTCAAGCTTGGCGGTGGACCAACATATAAAAAATTAGGTGAAATGATGAAAGTCAAATCGTGGGGTGAACATCTTCAATTTGTTGCCTGTCGGTTTCCATGTCATTGATTTCGGTCGCCAACAATTTCGAAAGAACATCTTTTGAATGGAACCAAGTTTTATAGTATATATCTTGCCATCTTTAAGCGGGGATGGACAACCAACGTAAACAATGTTCACAAAGATAGAAAACTAGCAGAAAGCAATAATAATCGCATGTACGAACGTATCAGCAGAAGAGCAAGAAAGCTGCTTCAGTTGGATCCTGACATTATTGTTGTGAACCAAGTTGTTGTGGTGAATCAAGATGGCTCTGGAAACTACACGACTATCAATGATGCGTTGTCTGCAGCCCCAAAATTTCTCCATATTTCGAGGTTATTTAAAGTGAGCTGGGACCACCATTTTTAGGTGGTCCCTTAGTATAAATAGAGGATAAAATGAAAAAAATGGGAAATTGATAGGGGTAAAAAAGGAAAGAGAAAATTAATGTTGTGAGAGAGAGCACCAAAAAATTCAGTGGTCCTGGAACATATCAAAATTTTCCCCATATTTGAATGAGTTTCACTCCCAATAGTCAGGCGTGCCTTTCTCCTTTCTCCTCACTAACTCACTCACTGTCTCTATAATTGGTCACGTCTCCTAAAGACATGTCTCTTTCCTAAGTCGTACCTAAGTCTAGGCATGAGTAGTTATACTCAATTTTGAACGTAATTAAATGCAATATGTCCGTATTTAATTTTTAAAGAGCTATATTTTCATGAATAATTATTAATTGGCATGATGGTTGTTACAAATAGTGGTGGTAAAACGGGCCGGGCAGGCCACCCAGCCAAAAAATGAGTCAGTCTGTTTCATTCCATTTTTGAAAATGGGCTAGAAAACTCAACCCGCCTCCCCCCGTTTGGCGAGTTGGCCCGTCAGCCCGAGCCTATTTTACACTAACCCGCCTCGGTCCGCCATCAACCCGCCAAAATATGAGTTCGCCCCGTCCCGCGCCGCTTTTGAGATGGGTTGAAAAATTCACCCACTTCGCCCCGTTTGGCGGGCTAGACAGGTGGGCCCCAAGGGAGGACCGAGGGGGCTAGGGTGGGCGGCCGCCACCCAAAATTTGAAGAATTTTTTTTTTTGTATAAAATTGAAGAAATTTTTTCAACATAATTATAATGTAAGAAACCTTCATTTTTCCTCTCCATTAATGTGAAGTATTTTTCTCCCACGCAGAATTTTTAGAGCTTATTTAAATTCTGAGGTCTTATATCTATTGAAACTCCTCTAACTCTGAATGTATTTTTTCTCCCTCAACAAAAGTTAACGAAATGAACAAAACAAAAAAACAATAAGAAAGAGTGCAGTTCAAATTCTTTTAGCTACGTGGCGCTTGAGATTTTGATTTATTTTGAGCAATATTAATTATTATTATTTATTATGATAACTTTTTTTTTCAAGTACAACCTTTTAGGGTATAGAAAATCATGTTATTAGAGAAACACTTAACTCCTAGATTATAAAGTAAATTATAACCGTCAAGTACAAAAAATCAATAAGACTTCTTGATCAGACCAAATACGGTGTGGATAGTCCAAAACGTATTAAGCTCAATCACTCACGGTTGAGACTCCTTCAGAGGTTTTTGGCCTGGGCCATGTATTATTGTTAGAGTGAGGCTTGAACCCTTTGTCCTTCACGATGCACCAAATGGGAGGTACCTGCAAAGACACTCCGATGCTTAAGTCAGTATCAGAGGAAGGTGTATTATGTTGTGAAAGTAAAGGATGATCGTACCTTGGTGGTATATTGTGTGTTTATATAATCGTACCCTGGCCAGCCTTGGGCTGCAGGTCAGTCAGGAGATCTGGGTAGCCTTATCTTCCTTTGTGCCTAGTAGTAGAGTGGCAGCAAGCTGGAGCTGTCCACCGTTTACTGGAGTTATGACGCGGTGGAATTGCCTTGAGCCTTAAGTTTACTTCCCATAGAAGGTTTCGTAAGCGATGTGAGAACTATATGCCACGATGAGGGCATCGCGTCTTGTGTGCCGCGATGAGGGCATCGCGTCCGAGCTCGTTCCTTATGCTTTGTTCTGGGTCTTTACTAGGCTTGGGCTTTCATGCGTTGCTGGGCCCTGGTTGGGCCTATATTTTATCCGGATCAGTTTCCCCTAGCTTGCGGTGTTGTCATTTGGCAAGGCCGTGAGCTATATGCTTTTGTATGAGGCGCGGTAGTTTGTCTCTCATATGTCCTTTTGTATGTCGCGGTAATCATGTCAAGAATACTATCATGACCTTTAGCCACTTAGAAATGGTGGATTAGACGTTTAATCTGTCAGAAGCATTAAATGCTACCTTTATTACGTGTGTGTTTAAGGGCAGTCATGGGTGGTTTTATTAGTAAAACGCTTTCCCTTCCTGCCATGCGTCCCTGTAAACCCATTTTTCTTAACACGTTTTCGTGGCCTTCATCCTATCCGTTGGAGAAACAACCTTTCGTATTTGGACTGAGCTCTTTAGTTTGGAAGGAAAGACATTTTGTTGGTATTGTGAGAAAATCCCTCATTTCTCAGAGTTCATCTTCTCTGCATTTCCGGTGGTGACACGTCCTGCTCCTGGTGTGAACTTCTGAAGTATAAAGCCCAGGTATGTTCTTCCTTTTTACCCCCTGTTTTGTCTGTGTTTCTTTCATCTTTTTCAGCATTTTCGTCTTCTTGTTTGTGGTATGTCTGATAGTCGCAAATGTGTAGATTTTATCAGGTTTTGTGAACGGTCTGGTTCGTCCAGTCCTCCTTTGGGATTGTTACCAAGATCCAAGTCGCTGGGAACCAGGGACAAAAGGCCTACTGTAGGAAGTCTAGCCCCCCGTTCCAAAGCTTATGCTAGGTATGTCCCCTCAAGTCATATGTTTGAGTTAGGATTATCTCTGCGACAACCTAATCGCGGAAAAACTTTGTCAGAACATAGTTCGTCTGTGCCCCCCAAGTTTTCTCACAGCATGTCTAAGCCCATTGTGATATCGAGTGACTCTTCTTCAATTACTGATAGTAGTTATAAATCAGTCGATTCAAAAAGCCCTAAATCACCTTCTTTAACTTCATTGCGCGATTCTTCGTGTTCCATCGCGCGTGAGCCTAGTGGTCAAAGGAGCCCTAGTCCACTACCTTTGAGTGTTATTTATCCAGCTGGGTATCCCTTTAAGAAAGGAATTTTGACAATTATAAACCTGTTTCTTCTGACTTGTCTTCTTCAACTGATTCTTCTTCTTCTTCTGAATCAGACTTTGTGTCCCCTCAAATTAAAGAACTAATGGCATGGCGTGGTGCATGAGAAGAAGAAACTGCAATCGCAGTCAGATGCCAAGAAGAAAGCTGTGCAAATCGTGCGGAATATAAGGGATGAAGAATCCCTGAGTTGGGTGGCAGATGCTGTGCTAGATACTGAATCGGTGTTCTTCTCTCCTAGAGAATTAATAGAAGTAACAACAGCCCTCCATCTTACCCCTAACAAGGCTTTTGACGATCAATGGGTAATTGATGTCATCCCGAAGACTGAGCGCGTGTGCTCCGTGCGATCCAAGGGTTCATCGCGGCACTTCATGATGATGTATTCATACTTTTTTCTCAGTATAGGAGTTCGTTTCCCTTTTTCGCTTTTGTATGCAAACTACTGGCGCATTTGAGTGTCGCGCCTTCACAGCTGACCCCTAATGCTTGGGGCTTTATTAGAGTATTTGAAATGGTCTGCAAGGCCTATGGTTTATTCCATTATGTAGAATCATTTTCTGTACTTCTTTAGTGTGATGAGTCCTCATAATAGTTGGATATAATTTAGGAGCAAAGTGAAGTTCTGTGAATCATATTGTAGAAAAATACATAAATGGAACACAAAATACTTCAAGATCTATCCCGCTGAAGGAACCAAACCCTTTTTCATGGGCGATGATGGGACTCTCATCTTCCCCTTATACTAGTCTGAGTATCCTTCAAGTAGCTCCGTCCTGAGTTATAACTTTACTGACCTAAGCGACTTAGAACAGAAGACTGTGAATGCTCTGTGTAAGATTGCTCAGGAGGCGTCTGAGATGGGATCGCTTAGCACGTACACAATTTTAAATGAATACTCTGAGGACGATATTCGTGCTTATCTTGGTAACTTGGACCTTGCTTGTTTTATTACAACTATTAGTCAAGGAACTTTTGTATATCGCGATGTGTAAATATGTCTAAATCATGATTTGATTTGTTTTGCAGATAGCGCGATGATGACCTCCATGAGTAGAATGGAGCGAATTGCAGCCAGTCGGGCTGTTGCGAATGCGGGTGTTGCCACTTCTCCCCAGCCTGCCATGTCTGCTGCTGCCGCTACTGGGGAATCAAGCGAGCATGCAGTCACTCATTTGAAGTCATCAGCTAAATCCTTGAGTCCCCCTGCTATTGCGATGGAAATCATCCCTCATGTACAAGGAGCTGAAGATGTTGACAGGGGGAAGAAGAAGAATTTTGAAGAGATCTCTGGACAATCCAAAGCAGGTTGGCCAGATCTCATATATGTTGGTGAAGGCTGGGAGTTTAAAAAAGATATGTATGCCAAGGGAAGAGAAGTGGGGCCCCACATTAAAGCTCTTTCGCGTGTGCAATAGCTGGAGACTTCAAAGAACCTGAACATAGCAAATCAATTCATAATGTATGTGCCTGGTAAGTAACTTACTTGTGTATCGCGGATTATAATATGTCTTGGTCTCTGTGATGATTTGCCTTTTTGTAGGAGGTTCAGTAGATTTTCTGAAGGAACGCATCACTGCGTTGAAGAATGACCTTTCCCAACAACGTGCTGCATTTAAGAATGACCTTTCCCAACAACGTGTTGAATTTGAGGGAAAGTTAAAAAAGGCTGAAGAAGACACCGCCAAATTGAGAGCAAGTCTGGAGGAGAAAGACACGACTTTGCAACAGATGACAACCTCCGCGAAGGAATCAGAAACGAAGAAGGTTGATATGAGAAAACGTGTTATGGAGTTGGAGGGCAACGCAGATTCCTGAGCAGAGGAAAAGACCTTCCTAACCAGTGAGGTAAAAAGGTATCAAGGTCTATTCGAGAAGGAAGCAGAAGAAGCCTTCGTGAATGTAATGGAACAAGTGCGCTTTTTCAATCCTTTTGCCAAACTGGAGAATGTTCACTACTTCTATTATTTCAAGGATAGCCAACTGGTAAACCTCAACGACCAAAATCAAGAAGTTCCAGTTGAACTAGTCAGTGCGATGGACACTGAAACTACCGCGCCGTCCTTGCAAGAACCATCTCCGCAAGGCCCTCCTACTGCTAATGAAGATCTTGCTGCTGATAATGATGACCCTCAGGATATGTCTATCCAGACAGTTTGATATTTTCCTTATTTTCAGTGCTTTGTTTTCAGTTTCAGATCTGAATAGTATATATAAATTTTTATAAGGGGGGAACCCCATATGCTCCAAAACAATGACGTGTTGAAGGGATTATTGCTCCGGAACAATGAGATTTTGTTGTGAAGTTCATACATGGTGTTTATTTTGTTTTCTTGCATGATGAATTCCTCACAATCTTGGTACTTGTAGGATATTCGTAGTTGTATGCTTCCTGGAGAGAATTTACCCTTCTCTTCCTTCTTCTTTTTGTCATTGGCTTTCTTTGTTTGGTTCTTAGCAATCATACCTGTATGTTTTCCAGCACCTATAGAGGGAGTTTTGACCTGAGGAAGGTGTTTCCCATACATATTGTGCTAATATGGAGGGTTTTCTTTGCTATTGGGTGATCCTTTTATCTGGAACCCTGTTCTTTTGTATGTTCATGACGTGTGGTGTCATCTGGATGTGTATATGACAAATGCGGGTCATATCGCGATATTTGGAAGGACTTTGGCCTTAGGTGGGGTTCCTCTTGCCTTGTATCGCGCTTGAACATGGAGAATCACGACATGTCTTGGAAGAGCGCGATGTGGATAGCTTTGATCTTGGTGAAGAGATCGTTGTGAGAGAAATCGTTGATTGGAGGATCAAGTGAGAGAATCCAGTTTGTTGATAGGATCCATGAGAGGAATCCTATTACTTGGAGGATTTGTGAGAAAATCCTGTTAAGACCCCCAGCTCGGTGCTAATGCCGAAGGCATGAGGAGCGAACCTTAATACCTCTTTGTGAGGTGATTTGTGTGTTCATCAATATGGAAGATTCATTGTACTTGTTCCTTTATCGGGAACTATGGTCTAAACTTTGCATGAGTAGTTGAGAGCTTCATAGTTGTATCCTGCAATGTCACATAGATTATAATGCATATATGTTGCATACCTTTGTTATTGAAAAGTAATGACGTATGTCAGATGTATCGATCGTGCTTTGGGAAGGAGTTTGACCCTAGGTGGGGTGCATCCTGAATTACGCTTGATCATGGAGAATGGCGATAAGACTTGGAGGATCGCAACGTGAATAATTTTGATCCGTTGAGATGATCCTTGTGAGGGAGTCTGTTGAATGGAAGATTCGTGGGAGAATCCTGTTATTTGATAGGATCCATGAGAGGAATCCTGTTACTTGGAGGATTCGTGAGAGAATCCTGTTGCTAGGATCCATGAGAGGAATCCTGTGACTTGGAGGATTCGTGAGAGAATCCTGTTGCTAGGATCCATGAGAAGAATCTTGTGACTTGGAGGATTCGTGAGAATATCCTGTTGCTAGATCCATGAGAGGAATCCTATTAATTAGAGGATTCGTGAGTGAGTCCTGTATTTGCTAGGATCCTTGAGAGGAATCCTGTTACTTGGAGGATTCGTGGGAGAATCCTGTTATTTGATAGGATCGGTGAGAAGAATCTGGTTACTTGGAGGATCCTTGGGAGGACCCTGTTATTTGATAGGATCCTTGAGAGGAATCTTGTTACTTGGAGGATCCTTGGGAGGACCCTGTTATTTGATAGGATCCTTGAGAGAAATCTTGTTACTTGGAGGATTCGTGGGAGAATCCTGTTATTTGATAGGATCCTTGAGAGGAATCCTGTTAGTTGGAGAATTCATGGGAGAATCCTGTTATTTGATAGGATCCGTGAGAGGAATCCTGTTACTTGGAGGATCCTTGGGAGGACCCTGTTATTTGATAGGATCCTTGAGAGGAATCCTGTTACTTGGAGGATTCGTGGGAGAATCCTGTTACGTTCTTCATTGCGCTTTAACTTGGAGGATTTTTCTTCAGTTTGGTGAAACCTGTAATTTCCATAGATCTCACAAAATAATAACATTATATCATGGAGATGATAACTGTAACAAGATCATGTTAGAATAATAATGTTGCTGATAGGAAATGTAGCCTTTGTTTTTGAGTTTGTCTATGTTTCACACGAGATTTTTGTCTTCTCCTTTAAGCAGTCATGGAGTCCATTCATTCGTTCATTCATTTCTCTTTCATTTCTTTCATTCGAAAATTCTTCCATTCATTCGTTCATTCATTTCTCTTTCATTTCTTTCATTCGTTCATACTTTTCCTCTCAAATTGAGGTCTTTATATACAAATACTCTAGTAACGTTTATTCTAACTTTCAATTTACAACGTATAACGGAAATATTAAATTACAATTTTAATACAGAAACGTATAACGGAAAGATTAATTGCGAACAGATTTGAATTCAAACTTCGAATTCAAATTATCAATTCAACACTCCCCCTCAAGTTAGTGCATGGATGTCAATCATGCCTAACTTGCTAATTGATTCTTCAAACACTCTTCCAGAAATCGCTTTGGTCAGTACATCTGTCAACTGATCTTCAAGCTGGAATGAACATCAGCCAAGGAAGGAAAGGCTGGGATGGATATCAGCCACCAAATATAAACGGTGCCGGGATGGGCATCGACAAAATCAAATGTTCTGAAATGAACATCAGCAACATGAACCATGCTCCCCCTGAATAGGAAGCTAAAATAAAGCCAAACAATGGCAAAAATAAATCAAATACAAGCCAAATCAGACTTGAATAACACCACAAACATATGTGGGAATAAAATAAAATTGGCCAAATACAAACCATAAAAGAAAATCAAAATAAAAATAATAAATCACCGAAGAAGATGAAAATACGACCGGAAGAAACAAGATTTGGAAGTGATTCAGTTTGGTTCGAAACTGGTTCGGTTCGGAAGTGGTTCAGTTCGGAGGTGGTTCGGTTCGGAACTTGTTCGGTTCAAAACTGTTTCGGTTCGGAAGTGGTTCGGTTCAAAACTGGTGGTTCGGTTCGATTGGAAACGGTACGGTTCGGTTCGGAAATGGTTCGGTTCGGTTCAAAAAACGGTTCGATTCGGTTTAAAATGGTTCGATTCGGGAGTGGTTCATTTGTTGTTCGGAGTGGCCTTTCTCACCACAATGAGAGCAGGTGTACGAAGGCTTGTCGTTACGGTTGCGGCCAGAAGATGGAGAAGGTCCTGAGTGAGGTGGATGTGTGAGAAGGGCAGCACCATCACTGGGCTTAGGATTCCCCAGAGTATGGTGTTGTTGAGCTTCTCTTCGAACATAGGCATAAGAACTTTCAAGATCCAATCTGGGATCTTGACGTAGAATAATGTTTTAGGGAACATGAAGGGGGTTGGAGTTTTCAAAAGCAGAGTTGGCCATTGAAGAAGAAAAGGAACAATACGAAGAAAGGATCAGAACTCTGCTCTGATACCATGTCAAAAAGTAGATACACATAAACTG
>JAVKPL010010423.1:0-44295 GCA_032173675.1 Gastrolobium villosum | reverse complement strand
AGTTTAGGAGGAAACTTCCTAGTGATAATAGCACTGCACTTCTCAGTAAGTGCAACTGTCTGACACTCTTGTAGTTTATGCTTCCTGGAGAGGAGATCTTTCATGATTTTTGCATAATTTGGCATATTAGCTAATGCTTCAGCAAACGGAATGTTCACATGCAACTTCTTGAAAATCTCAAGAAATCTGTTATAGCTTTTTGCTTTCAATTCTGGCTTCAACCTTCCAGGATAAGGTGCCATTTTCATAAGGTACTCTTCACTAAGTTCAAATTTTTCTTTCGGAAGAGTAGATTGCTCCTTCACATTATCAGCCGGTTTCAATATTTCAGGAGACTTTTCAGCTTCTTTTTCAGACTTCTCCTCCTGTTCAACCTTTTCTTCCTGTTCTATAGGTTTTGGTGGGGATGCCACCACTTTCCCGCTTCTAGTTGTAACTGCCATACAATTATCCTTGGGTTTGGTAGTAGTATTGCCAGGAAAGGTACCTGGAGCTCTATCAGATAGCTGTTGGGCAAGTTGACCAACCTGATATTCCAGGTTCTTGATTGAAGCTTTGGTATTCCTGGACTCAGCTCTACTTTCCTCAATGAAAGCATTGGTACTTTTTTGATTAGCCTTACTCTCTTCCATGAAAGCGTTAGTACTTTGTGCTAATGTTCCCACTAAACGCTCCAGGTCAGAAGGCTCTCTTTGTGGAATAGGTGGTGGCTTTAGATAGTTGTCAGACTTCATATCTAAACCAGTACCTTGATAACTCTTCCTTTGGTAGCTATTACCGCCAGCAGAATTATTCTGATTCCTTGAGAAATTTTGCTGATTAGGGCGCTGGTCATACCAAATACCATTTACCTGCACCTGTTGAGACGAATCTGAAGACATTAATGTAGGACAAGCATTGGTGTCATGATCTTCATGACAGTATTCATAGTCAAAAACAACTGCATTAGCTTGAACTTTAGAAAGCTTCATCCTCTCAAACTTTGCATTCAGATTAGACATCTGTTGTGATAACAACTTTTGCTCTGCCAGCATTGCATTATTATCATTGAGTGGCACTACTTCCCTTTTTCCTGTCCTTGAAGATGTCTCATTCTCTTTTTTAGCTAACTTGTCAATCAGATGATATGACTCTGAAGCTAGCTTATCACCCAAAGAACCGCCTGCTGCAGTATTAATAACCAGTTTCGTTTCCGGTAGACAACCATTGAAAAAGATTCTCACTTGGTCCCCTTGAGATAGGTTATAATGAGGAACCTTTCTCATGAGGGCCTTGAATCTATTCCAAGAAGCGCAGATGGTCTCTCCCATTTGTTGTTTGAAAGATGTGATATCATTCACCATGTTGTTGTATTTCTCCATGGGAAAGAACTCTGCAAAGAACTTTTCAGACAAGTTTTCCCAAGAAATGATGCTATCAGCAGGTTGTCTTTCCACCCAATCAAGAGCTTTTCCCTTAACAGAAAAAGGAAAAAGTCTCAATCGTATTGCATCATCAGAAACGTGTGGAGGCTTTGTGGAGTCACAGATTCGTAAAAATCTGTCAACGAATCTGTGAGGATCTTCATTGTCCTCTCCTCCATATTTTTCTCTCTCAGCCAACTAAATGATGTTGGACTTGACCTCCCATTGATTGTTCCCAAGTTCAGGTGGAACAATTCCAGCATTGGGCCTGTTAAAGATAGGCGTGAGAATGGTGTTCATGCGAGGATCAACATTTGGATTTGGAGCAGCCATCTCTGGTATTTCCAGTGGTAGGATTTCAGCTACTGGAATGGGAGTTGTCTGTGCCCTTTTTCTTTCCTTCTCCCTTTGAGCAATTCGTTCGCTTCTCCTTAGAAAAGCACTGCTTTGCATACAACTTCAGAGAAAAGATTAGTAGCACAGATACAAAACAAAAATAAAATTAACATAAAAATAAAAACAATTTAATCTTTAAAATCAAGATTAATTGATTTAAGAGAAACACTCCCCGGCAACGGCGCCAAAAACAATCCAGAGTAAAAGGTGGGGATCATCGGTAAGTGTTCTCTAACTGCAGCGTTTTCTCATAAATTTCCAAACTCTTATTTTGTTGGATTCTCAAATATTCAAAAAGAACAAAAACACGTTTTATTTTACAAATCAAATTTCCACACAATCCTGACATTCGTGTCAAAAACCTCTTGGATTAATTAATCTTCAAAAGAATAGTTTAATTGATTTAGATACACTCTCTGTGGATTCGACCTCACTTACTACTTATTACTTGCGCGATTCGGTACACTTGCCGATCCACGTCATTCATCCATTTTCTACGGAATCCGTTTTCTGTCAAAAAACTTCACAATATCAATTTCTTTTGCATTTATTTTATTCATCCATTTTCGACGGAATCCGTTTCCCGTCAAAAAACTTCACTATATCAATTTCTTTTGCATTTATTTTATTCATCCATTTTCGACGGAATCCATTTTATGTCAAAAACCTTCACAAAATCCATTTCTTTTGCATTTATTTTATTCATCCATTTTCGACGAAATTCATTTTCCGTCCAAAATCTTCGACGGAATCCATTTCACGTCGAAAAACTTCACAAAATCAATTTCTTTTGCATTTATTTTATTCGTGTTTTCGACGAAATTCTTTTTCCTTCGAAAAACTTCACAAAATGAATTTCTTTTGCAATTTATTTTAATCATCCGTTTTTGACGGAATTCGTTTTCCGTCAAAAATCTTCGACGAAATCCATTTTCGTCGAAAAACTTCACAAAATCAATTTCTTTTGCATTTATTTTATTCATCCATTTTCGACGGAATCCGTTTTTCGTCAAAAAAACTTCACAATAGCAATTTCTTTTGCATTTATTTTATTCATCCATTTTCGACGGAATCCGTTTTTCGTCAAAAAACTTCACAATAGCAATTTCTATTGCATTTATTTTATTCATCCATTTTCGACGGAATCCATTTTCCATCGAAAAACACTAGAAAATCAATTTCTTTTGCATTAATTTTATTCATCAGTTTTCGACGGAATTCGTTTTCCGTCGAAAAACTTCACAAAATGAATTTCTTTTGCAATTTATTTTATTCATCCGTATTCGATGGAATTCGTTTTCGGTCAAAAATCTTCAACGAAATCCATTTTCATCGAAAAACTTCACAAAATCAATTTCTTTTGCATTTATTTTATTCATCCATTTTCGACGGAATCCGTTTTTCGTCAAAAAACTTCACAATATCAATTTCTTTTGCTTTTATTTTATTCATCCATTTTCGATGGAATCCATTTTCCGTCAAAAATCTTCGACGGAATCCATTTTCTGTCGAAAAACTTCACAAAATCAATTTCTTTTGCATTTATTTTATTCATCAGTTTTCGACGGAATCCATTTTCCGTCTAAAAACTTCACAAAATCAATTTCTTTTGCAATTATTTTATTCATCAGTTTTCGACGAAATTCTTTTTCCGTCGAAAAACTTCACAAAATGAATTTCTTTTACAACTTATTTTATTCATCCGTTTTCGACAGAAATCATTTTCCGTCAAAAATCTTCGACGAAATCCATTTTCGTCGAAAAACTTCACAAAATCAATTTCTTTTGCATTTATTTTATTCATCCATTTTCTACGGAATCCGTTTTCTGTCAAAAAACTTCACAATATCAATTTCTTTTGCATTTATTTTATTCATCCATTTTTGACGGAATCCGTTTCCCGTCAAAAAACTTCACTATATCAATTTCTTTTGCATTTATTTTATTTATCCATTTTCGACGGAATCCATTTTCTGTCAAAAACCTTCACAAAATCCATTTCTTTTGCATTTATTTTATTCATCCATTTTCGACGAAATTCATTTTCCGTCAAAAATCTTCGACGGAATCCATTTCACGTCGAAAAACTTCACAAAATCAATTTCTTTTGCATTTATTTTATTCACCAGTTTTCGACGAAATTCTTTTTCCTTCGAAAAACTTCACAAAATGAATTTCTTTTGCAATTTATTTTATTCATCCGTTTTCGACGGAATTCGTTTTCCGTCAAAAATCTTCGACGAAATCCATTTTCTTCGAAAAACTTCACAAAATCCATTTCTTTTGCATTTATTTTATTCATCCATTTTCGACGGAATCCGTTTTTCGTCAAAAAACTTCACAATAGCAATTTCTTTTGCATTTATTTTATTCATCCATTTTCGACGGAATCCGTTTTCCGTCAAAAAACTTCACTATAACAATTTCTTTTGCATTTATTTTATTCATCCATTTTCGACGGAATCCATTTTCTGTCAAAAACCTTCACAAAATCCATTTATTTTGCATTTATTTTATTCATCCATTTTCGACGAAATTCATTTTCCGTCAAAAATCTTCGACGGAATCCATTTCACGTCGAAAAACTTCACAAAATCAATTTCTTTTGCATTTATTTTATTCATCAGTTTTCGACGAAATTCTTTTTCCTTCGAAAAACTTCACAAAATAAATTTCTTTTGCAATTTATTTTATTCATCCGTTTTCGACGGAATTCGTTTTCCGTCAAAAATCTTCGACAAAATCCATTTTCGTCGAAAAACTTCACAAAATCAATTTCTTTTGCATTTATTTTATTCATCAATTTTCGACGGAATCCGTTTTTCGTCAAAAAACTTCACAATAGCAATTTCTTTTGCATTTATTTTGTTCATCCATTTTCGACGAAATCCGTTTTTCGTCAAAAAACTTCACAATAGCAATTTCTTTTGCATTTATTTTATTCATCCATTTTCGACGGAATCCATTTTCCATTGAAAAACACTAGAAAATCAATTTCTTTTGCATTTATTTTATTCATCAGTTTTCGACGGAATTCATTTTCTGTCGAAAAACTTCACAAAATGAATTTCTTTTGCAATTTATTTTATTCATCCGTATTTGATGGAATTCGTTTTCGGTCAAAAATCTTCGACGAAATCCATTTTCATCGAAAAACTTCACAAAATCAATTTCTTTTGCATTTATTTTATTCATCCATTTTCGACGGAATCCGTTTTTCGTCAAAAAACTTCGACGGAATCCATTTTCCGTCGAAAAACTTCACAAAATCAATTTCTTTTGCATTTATTTTATTCATCAGTTTTCGACGGAATCCGTTTTCCGTCGAAAAACTTCACAAAATCAATTTCTTTTGCATTTATTTTATTCATCAGTTTTCGACGGAATCCATTTTCCGTCTAAAAACTTCACAAAATCAATTTCTTTTGCAATTATTTTATTCATCAGTTTTCGACGAAATTCTTTTTCCGTCGAAAAACTTCACAAAATGAATTTCTTTTGCAACTTATTTTATTCATCCGTTTTCGACAAAATTCGTTTTCCGGTAAAAATCTTCGATGAAATCCATTTTCGTCGAAAAACTTCACAAAATCAATTTCTTTTGCATTTATTTTATTCATCCATTTTCTACGGAATCCGTTTTCTGTCAAAAAACTTCACAATATCAATTTCTTTTGCATTTATTTTATTCATCCATTTTCGACGGAATTCGTTTCCCGTCAAAAAACTTCACTATATCAATTTCTTTTGCATTTATTTTATTCATCCATTTTCGACGGAATCCATTTTCTGTCAAAAACCTTCACAAAATCCATTTCTTTTGCATTTATTTTATTCATCCATTTTCGACGAAACTCATTTTCCGTCAAAAATCTTCGACGGAATCCATTTCACGTCGAAAAACTTCACAAAATCAATTTCTTTTGCATTTATTTTATTCATCAGTTTTCGACGAAATTCTTTTTCCTTCGAAAAAATTCACAAAATGAATTTCTTTTGCAATTTATTTTATTCATCCGTTTTCGACGGAATTCGTTTTCCGTCAAAAATCTTCGACGAAATCCATTTTCGTCGAAAAACTTCACAAAATCAATTTCTTTTGCATTTATTTTATTCATCCATTTTCGACGGAATCCGTTTTTCGTCAAAAAACTTCACAATAGCAATTTCTTTTGCATTTATTTTATTCATCCATTTTCGACGGAATCCCGTTTTTCGTCAAAAAACTTCACAATAGCAATTTCTTTTGCATTTATTTTATTCATCCATTTTCCATCGAAAAACACTAGAAAATCAATTTCTTTTGCATTTATTTTATTCATCAGTTTTCGACGGAATTCGTTTTCCATCGAAAAACTTCACAAAATGAATTTCTTTTGCAATTTATTTTATTCATCCGTATTCGATGGAATTCGTTTTCGGTCAAAAATCTTCGACGAAATCCATTTTCATTGAAAAACTTCACAAAATCAATATCTTTTGCATTTATTTTATTCATCCATTTTCGACGGAATCCGTTTTTCGTCAAAAAACTTCACAATATCAATTTCTTTTGCTTTTATTTTATTCATCCATTTTCGATGGAATCCATTTTCCGTCAAAAAACTTCGCAAAATCAATTTCTTTTGCATTTATTTTATTCATCAGTTTTCGACGGAATCCGTTTTCCGTCGAAAAACTTCACAAAATCAATTTCTTTTGCATTTATTTGATTCATCTGTTTTCGACGAAATTCTTTTTCCGTCGAAAAGATTCACAAAATGAATTTCTTTTGCAATTTATTTTATTCATCCGTTTTCGACGGAATCCATTTTCCGTCAAAAAACTTCAAAATATCAATTTCTTTTGCATTTATTTTATTCATCCATTTTCGACGGAATCCGTTTTCCGTCCAAAAACTTCACAAAATCAATTTCTTTTTCATTTATTTTATTCATCCATTTTCGACGGAATCCATTTTCCATCGAAAAACTTCCCAAAATCAATTTCTTTTGCATTTATTTTTTTCCCCCATTTTCGACGGAATCCATTTTCCGTCAAAAAACTTCACAAAATCAATTTCTTTTGCATTTATTTTATTCATCCATTTTCGACGGAATCCATTTTCCGTCGATAAACTTCACAAAATCAATTTCTTTTGCATTTATTTTATTCATCAGTTTTCGACGGAATCCATTTTCCGTCAAAAAACTTTACAAAATCAATTTCTTTTGCATTTATTTTACTCATCAGTTTTCGACGGAATTCGTTTTCCGTCGAAAAACTTCACAAAATGAATTTCTTTTGCAATTTATTTTATTCATCCATTTTCGACGGAATTCGTTTTCCGTCAAAAATCTTCGACGAAGTCCATTTTCGTCGAAAAACTTCACAAAATGAATTTCTTTTGCATTTGTTTTATTCATCAATTTTTGACGGAATCCATTTTCCATCGAAAAACTTCACAAAATCAATTTCTTTTGCATTTGTTTTATTCATCAGTTTTCGACGGAATTCGTTTTCCGTCGAAAAACCTCACAAAATGAATTTCTTTTGCAATTTATTTTATTCATCCATTTTCGACGGAATTCGTTTTCCGTCAAAACTCTTCGACGAAATCCATTTTCGTCGAAAAACTTCACAAAATCATTTGCTTTTGCATTTATTTTATTCATCCATTTTCGACGGAATCCGTTTCCCGTCAAAAAACTTCACAATATCAATTTCTTTTGCATTTATTTTATTCATCCATTTTCGACTGAATCCATTTTCTGTCAAAAAACTTCACAAAATCCATTTCTTTTGCATTTATTTTATTCATCCATTTTCGACGGAATAAATTTTCCGTCGAAAAACTTCACCAAATCAATTTCTTTTGCATTTATTTTATTCATCCGTTTTCGACGGAATCCATTTTCCGTCAAAAATCTTCGGGAATCCATTTTCCGTCTAAAAACTTCACAAAATCAATTTCTTTTGCAATTATTTTATTCATCAGTTTTTGACGAAATTCTTTTTCCGTCGAAAAACTTCACAAATTGAATTTCTTTTGCAACTTATTTTATTCATGCGTTTTCGACAGAATTCGTTTTCCGTCAAAAATCTTCGACGAAATCCATTTTCGTCGAAAAACTTCACAAAATCAATTTCTTTTGCATTTATTTTATTCATCCATTTTCGACGGAATCCGTTTTCTGTCAAAAAACTTCACAATATCAATTTCTTTTGCATTTATTTTATTCATCCATTTTCGACGGAATCCGTTTCCCGTCAAAAAACTTCCCTATATCAATTTCTTTTGCATTTATTTTATTCATCCATTTTCGACGGAATCCATTTTCTGTCAAAAACCTTCACAAAATCCATTTCTTTTGCATTTATTTTATTCATCCATTTTCGACAAAATTCATTTTCCGTCAAAAATCTTCGACGAAATCCATTTCACGTCGAAAAACTTCACAAAATCAATTTCTTTTGCATTTATTTTATTCATCAGTTTTCGACGAAATTCTTTTTCCTTCGAAAAACTTCACAAAACGAATTTCTTTTGCAATTTATTTTATTCATCCGTTTTCGACGGAATTCGTTTTCCGTCAAAAATCTTCGACGAAATCCATTTTCGTCGAAAAACTTCACAAAATCAATTTCTTTTGCATTTATTTTATTCTTCCATTTTCGACGGAATCCGTTTTTCGTCAAAAAACTTTACAAAATCAATTTCTTTTGCATTTATTTTACTCATCAGTTTTCGACGGAATCCATTTTCCGTCGAAAAACTTCACAATATCAATTTCTTTTGCATTTATTTTATTCATCCATTTTTGACGGAATCCGTTTTCCGTCCAAAAACTTCACAAAATCAATTTCTTTTGCATTTATTTTATTCATCCATTTTCGACGGAATCCATTTTCCATCGAAAAACTTCAGAAAATCAATTTCTTTTGCATTAATTTTATTCACCCATTTTCGACGGAATCCATTTTCCGTCAAAAAACTTCACAAAATCAATTTCTTTTGCATTTATTTTATTCATCCATTTTCGACGGAATCCATTTTCCGTCGAAAATCTTCGACGGAAACCATTTTCCGTCGATAAACTTCACAAAATCAATTTCTTTTGCATTTATTTTATTCATCAGTTTTCGACGGAATCCATTTTCCGTCAAAAAACTTTACAAAATCAATTTCTTTTGCATTTTTTTTACTGATCAGTTTTGGACGGAATCCATTTTCCGTCGAAAAACTTCACAAAATCAATTTCTTATGCAATTATTTATTCCTCAGTTTTCGACGAAATTCTTTTTCCGTCGAAAAACTTCACAAAATGAATTTCTTTTGCAACTTATTTTATTCATACATTTTCGACGGAATTCGTTTTCCGTCAAAAATCTTCGACGAAATCCATTTCCGTCGAAAAACTTCACAAAATCCATTTCTTTTGCATTTATTTTATTCATCCATTTTCGACGGAATCTGTTTTCTGTCAAAAAACTTCACAATATCAATTTCTTTTGCATTTATTTTATTCATCCATTTTCGACGGAATCCGTTTCCCGTCAAAAAACTTCACTATATCAATTTCTTTTGCATTTATTTTATTCATACATTTTCGACGGAATCCATTTTCTGTCAAAAACCTTTACAAAATCCATTTCTTTTGCATTTATTTTATTCATCCATTTTCGACGAAATTCATTTTCCGTCAAAAATCTTCGACGGAATCCATTTTCCGTCGAAAAACTTCACAAAATCAATTTCTTTTGCATTTATTTTATTGATCAGTTTTCGACGGAATCCATTTTCTGTAACAGCCCGTTGTACACCGGTATTGTTAACATTGATTATGATATTAAGCGCAGTTACAATCACAGTGATTAGATTAATTAAATTACGGGCAAATTTTTCTTTTAACATATTCATTTTCTTTTACATCAATACGTTCTCCGTAATCAATTAAAACCACACTATAATTGTAAATGCCATTTGCGGAATCATACACTTTCTAACGTCATAAATCTTCCTCTTATTTCAATTCATTTAAACTCACCATCTTACTCTCAAAATTTACCAAGTTATAGTCCTTTACATTGCCTACGCATGGTTTCAAACCACGTATCATTTGGAGTTCTACCCATCAAGTTATACCCCTTTCTTTTAGTCTAGAAAAACCTGAAATTTTCAAAAATTACACTGTGGTAATCGATTACCAGTGGGTGGTAATCGATTACCACCTGTCAAAAATGAGGCAGTAGCCAATTTTCTCATTCCTCTGTTCTGGTAATCGATTACCAACTCTTGGTAATCGATTACCTCACATGGTAATCGATTACCAAAGGCCAGTAATCGATTACCAGTGCAGACAGTAGCTAATTTTTCGTCCCCTGTTGCATGGTAATCGATTACCATGCTTGGGTAATCGATTACTATGCAGCAAAATGACAGATTACAGCTGTTTCGAGCCCCAAAAAGGGTGTGTAATCCATCCCTAACCCCTTGGTACTCCACATAACACATAATCATGTCCTAATGTTGGCTCTAGGCCCTTCCATCATTCAATTTCCTTAAGTTAAACATCATTTACAACATTCTCAACATAATGGCCATTTACATGCAAATATGGACCATTTTACATCATTACACATCAAGACTTCAAGGCTATGAATGTGGCAATGGACAAGTCCCATGCTCACTCAAAATATACAGTTATCCAAGCCATGAATAATAAAACATATCAAGACTTAGCATATGACCATGAACACTAACAAAAGCATGGAAAATGACATCATGCAATATGTTCATGACCTAAGTCTCAAAATACTAATGGTATGCTATGTGCACTCCATAAACTCCTCCAAAAAGCCATGCAATCCAAATGCACCGCATGCCAATCCAACGTCCACTACACGGGCTTCTTGCCCGAAGCTCCTCCCGGCTCATAGTGACCTGAAATGTGGTCCCCCAAACACGGGGTGAGATATACGGATATATCTCAGTAAACCAATGGAGCTAGAGGCTCTCTCCACTCCATGGCTCACTAAAATGTATCAAAATGACATAATATGCTATGCAAGTAAAACAATATCACCATCCACCTGGAGACACCCAAGAACATCCACTCATGGATTCAAGTTCAAGGACTCCATCATATAACTCCCGAGACAGTCCTGGCGCCTCTCCCATGGTTGAGACGACTCCATGGCAATACCCAACCGGAACTCCTCATGAGCCCTATCCGGCGGACGTCCCCCGCTTGGATCATCCTGATGTCGCTCCCAGAGTCAACACCATGGCATCTCCAACTGGCATTCTCCCGTAGGACGAACCCAGCGGATGTCCAAACCAACACACGTCAACTGGCCAGTGACCAAACAATTTTTCACAAAACACAAGCAATATGCATACAAGCACAAAAACACATCATGTCATCACTACAAAATCCAACCACAACCTTCCTCTAGGTGTGGTGGAGCTCACTAGGGATTAAACCCAAGTTCCAAGAGTTTACCTTAACACGAGCAACACCGTTCCAAACGTATGCTCCAAATCAACTTTTCTCAAATCCAACCGTGTGAGGCACCCTATAACAATCACCAATTCCCAATTACACAAAAACTCATTTTTCATCAAAATTCCTCAAAATTCTCTAAGTTAAAAACCTAGATTTTTCACCAAAATTTAACATAGCATTTCTAGCTTACAAACATGATTCTAAGGCCTTTTCATCTAATAGCATTTTTGCATTTGGGCTCTCTATCATCACACATCTAAAATCAAAGGTTTGAACACATATTCATAGATCTAAGAAATCAACTATCAAAAGACCACAAATATACTTACAATGAGTAGTATGATCACCACCAAGGCTTCACTAAACCATTTGAAGTTCAAAACCCCAAGAAATCTCCAAAAACATACATGGGTCGGATCTGATTTTGCTTGAAACGCGGCCAAAGAGATGGATTCAAGGCTTCTAGGTGCTACCAATGGCTTTGGAAGGTGGTTTACGATAGATTTCAACACCAAAATCAAGCGATTCGGTGGAGAAACGAAGAAATGGTGAAAATGGGAAGGAAATGGTGTTTGGCCTCTTCTTGACACAGAGAGCGCGCGAGGGAGATGAGAGGAAAAGAGAGAAAGAAGGAAAGAAAAGGAGGTGGGGCCAAGTGACTTCGGTCACACGGGTCCCACACGCGATCTAACTTTAACTCCGATAAAAATTCTGATCATAAATCCTTAATCTACATATTTTTCCAGTCCATGACATATTTTTCTTTCTTCAAAATTATGATAAAATTTCACACCTATCGGTACACTCACAACTCAGTATTTTAACACTTAAAATTCACTATTCATCGATTTTTCTCAAATTTGCCTATTTACTCAATTTTTCGCCCTGATTCCATTTCCAACCTTACTTTTGTCATTTGAAATCTCTAACTCAGTATTTAAGCCTCCTAACACACGGTTGACAAATTACAATTTTGCCCTTTTTGCCCCTTTTGGCCATAATACTTGGATTTTCACTAATCCATCAACTTTCATTTCACAATTTAACATTAAAATAAACATTTAAATACTTGAGGTGTTATATTCACCCCACCTTTTTGAAATTTTGTCCGCAAAATTAAATCATACCTGCTCACTAACTCAGGATACAGCCGGAGAATCTCGTCCTCCCGCTCCCAAGTAGCCTCCTCAGGTGTGCGGCCTTCCCACTGAATCTTCAGCATGGGAATCACTTTACTTCTTAGTCTCTTCTCACTGCGATCCAAAACTGCAATAGGACCAATGGGAGTCTTCAAGTTCTCCCTGATTTCAATATTATCCGGCATCACAACATGTGACTCGTCCGGAACATAACGTCGCAACTGCGACACATGAAAGACATCATGTAGATTAGACAACTGAGGGGGTAAGGCAAGCTGATAGGCCACCAATCCTACTCTTTTCATAATCTGATATGGCCCAATGAACCGTGGGCTCAGCTTCCTCACACCCAACGCACGGCCAACACCTGTGACCGGCGACAAACGTACAAATACATGGTCACCTTCCTCAAATTCCAGCGGTCTATGCTTATTGTCATAATAGCTCTTCTGCCGATTCTGTGCCTGTTTCAATTTTTCTCTGATCATTTCAATTTGCACTGTTGTTTCCTGCACAAAATCCGGACCAAACCTTTCTTTATCGCCTACCTCAGTCCAACAAGTGGGCGTACGACACCTCCTGCCATACAAAACCTCATATGGTGCCATACCCAGACTGGAATGAAAACTGTTATTATAAGAAAATTCCACCAGTGGCAAGTACCTATCCCAGGCATTACCCTGTTCCAGTGTGCAAGCTCTCAGCATATCCTCAAGTGTCTGTATGGTCCTCTCAGTCTGACCATCAGTCTGCGGGTGATAAGCAGTGCTCAGTCTAAGCTGAGTGCCAAAAGCCTGCTGCAAGGCTCCCCAAAATCGTGAAGTAAACTTCGGGTCCCGATCACTCACAATGCTAATCGGTATCCCATGGAGTCTAACAATCTCCTTTACATACAATGTAGCCAACTTCTCTGTGGTGTAGTCCACTCGCACTGGTAGAAAATGTGCAGACTTCGTAAGTCGGTCCACAATAACCCAAATCGAATCATAACCAGCTTGAGTTCTCGGCAGTCCCACAACAAAATCCATTGAAATACTCTCCCATTTCCATTCAGGTATATCCAGCGGCTGAAGTAATCCAGCAGGTTTCTGATGCTCTATTTTCACTTTTTGACACACCAAGCACTTAGATACGTACTCGGCAACATCCCTTTTCATACCAGGCCACCAGAACTTAACTTTCAAATCTTGGTACATCTTTGTGGCACCTGGGTGGATAGAATATTGACCCTTATGGGCCTCAGTCATAACTTCCTCTGCAAGTTCCCTGGGCACAACAATCCTGCCCTGATATAATAATAGTCCCTGTTCATTAACAGATATGCCACTCTGGCCTTTCAAATACTTTATACTTTCATTTCTGATTTGAGTCTCTTTAATCTTCTCGTGCAGCTCGTTCTCTATCCGAGTCAACTCCATATCACACATTCTTCCTGCAAAGAAATCCGTTATTTTCATATCACGGAATTGCTCAATCACTTCATTGTCCCACATCATCATATGAGATAAGTTAACAGACTTTCTACTCAATGCATCAGCCACAACATTGGCCTTTCCCGGGTGGTATTTCAGCTCAAAATCATAATCTTTCAAGAATTCAACCCATCTACGCTGCCTCATATTCAGCTCCTTCTGATCAAATAAATATTTCAAGCTTTTATGGTCGCTGAACACAGCAAATTTCATCCCATACAGAAAATGCCTCCAAATCTTCAAGGCAAACACAATAGCAGCCAATTCTAAGTCGTGCGTCGGATAATTTTCTTCATGTGGCCTTAACTGCCTAGACGCATATGCAATCACTTTTCCTTCCTGCATCAGCACGCTCCCTAAACCTTTCTTAGAAGCGTCACAATATAATACAAACTCACCCTCCGGATCAGGTAAAGTCAACACCGGAGCAGTAGTCAATTTCTCTTTAAGTAGCAGAAAGCAGTCCTCACATTCCTGGGTCCACACAAAAGGAGTATCCTTCCGTGTCAATCGGGTCAACGGTAGAACCATTGCAGAAAATCCCTGTATAAATCGGCGATAATAGCCAGCAAGCCCCAGAAAACTTCTAATCTCAGTCACAGTCTTAGGTCTTTCCCAGTCACTCACCGCTTCAATCTTGCTTGGATCCACTGCAACACCGCTTGCAGAAATAACATGACCCAAAAATTGCACCTCAGACAACCAGAACTCACATTTAGACGGTTTAGCATATAACTTTTTATCCTTCAACACCTGCAACACAGTCCTCAAATGGTCCACGTGCTCCTCCTTACTCTTAGAGTAGATCAAAATGTCATCAATAAAAACAATTACAAACTGGTCCAAAAACGGTTTGAAAATGCGGTTCATATAGTCCATGAACACCGCCGGGGCATTAGTAAGCCCAAAAGGAATCACTTGATACTCAAAATGTCCATATCTGGATCGGAAAGCTGTTTTAGGTACATCCTCCGATTTAATCCGAATCTGGTGATATCCGGACCGGAGATCAATCTTTGAAAATACACAGGCACCCCTCAACTGATCTAACAAATCATCAATACGCGGTAATGGGTACCGGTTCTTTATAGTCACTTTATTCAGCTGTCGGTAGTCAGTGCACAATCTCATGCTACCATCCTTTTTCTTTACAAATATAACCGGTGCTCCCCACGGAGACACACTCGGCCTAATAAAATTCTTCGCAGATAATTCTTCAATGTGTTTCTTCAGCTCAGCCAACTCAAGTGGCGACATCCGATATGGAGCCAAAGAGATCGGCCCCACACCAGGCAATAAATCAATCGAGAATTCAATCTCTCTCTCTGGTGGGAATTCCGGTATCTCATCCGGAAATACATCCTCAAACTCATTAACAACTGGTATAGTAGAAATCTCTTCCTTTTTATCACCCACCAATCCGCCCAACAAGACATAACCCAAATCTCCAGCCTTCAAGGCTTTCACAGTTTGACTTACAGACAAATACAGAGACGGACAAACAGACGGCCTCTCGTGAGATAACAACAACCTCTTCCCGCAGCAATCAATCATTGCGCAGTTCCGAGACAACCAATCCATCCCCAAAATCAAATTGACAGAGGCCAGGGGTAAGATAATTAAATCAATGGTGTAACCCCTGCCTAAATAAGTGAACTTTACATCTTCACAAATCCAAGATGACTCACTAACCTCTCCTGTAGCAGTAGTAATACGCATCGGAGGAACCATCCGCGTTACCTTTAAGTCCAACGCCTTAGCCACATAGTCCGCCACAAATGAATGTGTAGCTCCCGAATCAAACAACACAGATAAATCAACATTAGATAGAAAAATTATACCTTTAACCAAATTCGGAGCCTTTTCAGTACGTTGCGCATTAGTAGTATAAACTCGTCCCACAGTAGGAACAGCCGTAATAGGAGTAGCAGCAGTAGTAGTAGCTGGCGGCAAGGCCTGCAGATTCGCAGCCTGCCCCGAAGAAGATGGACAATTTCTAGCAAAGTGGCCATTCCGACCACATTTATAACAAGCCGACGGATCAGCACCACACACACCTTTGTGGTATTTACCACACTTCCCACATTGTGGGGTAGGATATCTGTTCACAGCACCACCACCACCAATATTTCCACCCCTCTTGAACTGACCAGGAGGCTGCCTCACATGCAACCCCCTACCCCTGTTGTTATTATTAAAACCTCCTCTATTTGTATTACCAGAAGGACCAGGTGTCCTCTTAACATCTTGATCTTTTACCTTATCCGCTTTTGGATACCTCCCATAAACAGTCTCGACCCTCTTGCATTGGGTCACCAAATCAGCAAAGTTTCTCACTGCGGTATTTGACATCCTCTTTGCAATCTTCTCACTCAGCCCTCTTTGAAATTTAGCTGACAAGAATTCCGGAGTAGGTAGTGTACCTCCATAATTAGCAAACTTCACAAGCTCATTGAATTTCGCCACATAGGCATCAACAGTCATCACTCCCTGTACCAGATTATCAAATTCACCTTGCTTTGCCTCCCGAACATCGCGGGGAAAATATTCCTCATGAAATAATCCTTCAAACATAGTCCAAGTAAGGACCTCACCCTGAATAACAAATGGGCGAGACACATTGTCCCACCACTCTTGGGCATCACCCTCCAGCATATAAACAGAATACAATAACTTTTGAGGATCTTGGCATCTCATAACCTGAAAAATCTTGTCCATACCCCTTAACCAAGCAGTGACCTCCTTTGGGTCCCTTGACCCCATAAATGCGGGTGGCTTATGTTTTCTAAAAGATATGAGCCTACGCTCATCATCAGCATTGTCAAGCACCTGTCCAGCAGCCCCAGTAGATTGGGCAACAGATGACGGATCAGGAACATAACTCGGGTCAGTAGTAGTATGATGACTAGCCTCACCAGTGTGGTGACTAGCCCCACTCTCCCCCTGTTGAGGAGTAACAGATGGCGTCGGTGTAGGAGTCACCGTAGCCGTATGCGGAGGTGTATCTTCCCTCCTAGGACGACCTCTATCCGCCCTCAACTCAGCCATAAAGGCCTGCATCATATCCTGATTTGCTTTCATCAGGTTCTCAGTCATATTTCTATTTGCAGCCGTTTCCGCCTGCAGAGCATTCAGTGCTGCAGTGACCGGATCCGGTGGCATAGGACCTGCACCGCGTGCCCCACGGCGACCTCGTGCCCTACTCATGATATCTGTACATGTAACACAAAGGAATGAGTTGATCAGACCCACACTGAGGAATCACATATACATTAATCATAAATAGTTCACAGATAGCTATGACACACAAGATACAACACACAAACAATCAGAGTTCCCTAAACAAAACTGCTCTGATACCATAAAATGTAACAGCCCGTTGTACACCGGTATTGTTAACATTGATTATGATATTAAGCGCAGTTACAATCACAGTGATTAGATTAATTAAATTACGGGCAAATTTTTCTTTTAACATATTCCTTTTCTTTTTCATAAATACGTTCTCCGTAATCAATTAAAACCACAATATAATTGTAAATGCCATTTGCGGAATCATACACTTTCTAACGTCATAAATCTTCCTCTTATTTCAATTCATTTAAACTCACCATCTTACTCTCAAAATTTACCAAGTTATAGTCCTTTACATTGCCTACGCATGGTTTCAAACCACGTATCATTTGGAGTTCTACCCATCAAGTTATACCCCTTTCTTTTAGTCTAGAAAAACCTGAAATTTTCAAAAATTACACTGTGGTAATCGATTACCAGTGGGTGGTAATCGATTACCACCTGTCAAAAATGAGGCAGTAGCCAATTTTCTCATTCCTCTGTTCTGGTAATCGATTACCAACTCTTGGTAATCGATTACCTCACATGGTAATCGATTACCAAAGGCCAGTAATCGATTACCAGTGCAGACAGTAGCTAATTTTTCGTCCCCTGTTGCATGGTAATCGATTACCATGCTTGGGTAATCGATTACTATGCAGCAAAATGACAGATTACAGCTGTTTCGAGCCCCAAAAAGGGTGTGTAATCCATCCCTAACCCCTTGGTACTCCACATAACACATAATCATGTCCTAATGTTGGCTCTAGGCCCTTCCATCATTCAATTTCCCTAAGTTAAACATCATTTACAACATTCTCAACATAATGGCCATTTACATGCAAATATGGACCATTTTTACATCATTACACATCAAGACTTCAAGGCTATGAATGTGGCAATGGACAAGTCCCATGCTCACTCAAAATATACAGTTATCCAAGCCATGAATAATAAAACATATCAAGACTTAGCATATGACCATGAACACTAACAAAAGCATGGAAAATGACATCATGCAATATGTTCATGACCTAAGTCTCAAAATACTAATGGTATGCTATGTGCACTCCATAAACTCCTCCAAAAAGCCATGCAATCCAAATGCACCGCATGCCAATCCAACGTCCACTACACGGGCTTCTTGCCCGAAGCTCCTCCCGGCTCATAGTGACCTGAAATGTGGTCCCCCAAACACGGGGTGAGATATACGGATATATCTCAGTAAACCAATGGAGCTAGAGGCTCTCTCCACTCCATGGCTCACTAAAATGTATCAAAATGACATAATATGCTATGCAAGTAAAACAATATCACCATCCACCTGGAGACACCCAAGAACATCCACTCATGGATTCAAGTTCAAGGACTCCATCATATAACTCCCGAGACAGTCCTGGCGCCTCTCCCATGGTTGAGACGACTCCATGGCAATACCCAACCGGAACTCCTCATGAGCCCTATCCGGCGGACGTCCCCCGCTTGGATCATCCTGATGTCGCTCCCAGAGTCAACACCATGGCATCTCCAACTGGCATTCTCCCGTAGGACGAACCCAGCGGATGTCCAAACCAACACACGTCAACTGGCCAGTGACCAAACAATTTTTCACAAAACACAAGCAATATGCATACAAGCACAAAAACACATCATGTCATCACTACAAAATCCAACCACAACCTTCCTCTAGGTGTGGTGGAGCTCACTAGGGATTAAACCCAAGTTCCAAGAGTTTACCTTAACACGAGCAACACCGTTCCAAACGTATGCTCCAAATCAACTTTTCTCAAATCCAACCGTGTGAGGCACCCTATAACAATCACCAATTCCCAATTACACAAAAACTCATTTTTCATCAAAATTCCTCAAAATTCTCTAAGTTAAAAACCTAGATTTTTCACCAAAATTTAACATAGCATTTCTAGCTTACAAACATGATTCTAAGGCCTTTTCATCTAATAGCATTTTTGCATTTGGGCTCTCTATCATCACACATCTAAAATCAAAGGTTTGAACACATATTCATAGATCTAAGAAATCAACTATCAAAAGACCACAAATATACTTACAATGAGTAGTATGATCACCACCAAGGCTTCACTAAACCATTTGAAGTTCAAAACCCCAAGAAATCTCCAAAAACATACATGGGTCGGATCTGATTTTGCTTGAAACGCGGCCAAAGAGATGGATTCAAGGCTTCTAGGTGCTACCAATGGCTTTGGAAGGTGGTTTACGATAGATTTCAACACCAAAATCAAGCGATTCGGTGGAGAAACGAAGAAATGGTGAAAATGGGAAGGAAATGGTGTTTGGCCTCTTCTTGACACAGAGAGCGCGCGAGGGAGATGAGAGGAAAAGAGAGAAAGAAGGAAAGAAAAGGAGGTGGGGCCAAGTGACTTCGGTCACACGGGTCCCACACGCGATCTAACTTTAACTCCGATAAAAATTCTGATCATAAATCCTTAATCTACATATTTTTCCAGTCCATGACATATTTTTCTTTCTTCAAAATTATGATAAAATTTCACACCTATCGGTACACTCACAACTCAGTATTTTAACACTTAAAATTCACTATTCATCGATTTTTCTCAAATTTGCCTATTTACTCAATTTTTCGCCCTGATTCCATTTCCAACCTTACTTTTGTCATTTGAAATCTCTAACTCAGTATTTAAGCCTCCTAACACACGGTTGACAAATTACAATTTTGCCCTTTTTGCCCCTTTTGGCCATAATACTTGGATTTTCACTAATCCATCAACTTTCATTTCACAATTTAACATTAAAATAAACATTTAAATACTTGAGGTGTTATATTTTCCGTCGAAAAACTTCACAAAATCAATTTCTTTTGGATTTATTTTATTCATCATTTTTCGACGAAATTCTTTTTCCTTCGAAAAACTTCACAAAATGAATTTCTTTTGCAATTTATTTTATTCATCCGTATTCGATGGAATTCGTTTTCGGTCAAAAATCTTCGACGAAATCCATTTTCTTCGAAAAACTTCACAATATCAATTTCTTTTGCAATTATTTTATTCATCAATTTTCGACGCAATTCTTTTTCCGTCGAAAAACTTCACAAAATGAATTTCTTTTGCAACTTATTTTATTCATCCATTTTCGACAGAATTCGTTTTCCGTCAAAAATCTTCGACGAAATCCATTTTCATCGAAAAACTTCACAAAATCCATTTCTTTTGCATTTAATTTATTCATTCATTTTCGACGGAATCCGTTTTTCGTCAAAAAACATCACAATATCAATTTCTTTTGCGTTTATTTTATACATCCATTTTCGACGGAATCCGTTTTCCGTCCAAAAACTTCACAAAATCAATTTCTTTTGAATTTATTTTATTCATCCATTTTCGACGGAATCCATTTTCCATCGAAAAACTTCAGAAAATCAATTTCTTTTGCATTTATTTTATTCATCAGTTTTCGACGGAATCCATTTTCCGTCTAAAAACTTCACAAAATCAATTTCTTTTGCAATTTATTTTATTCATCCGTTTTCGACGGAATTCGTTTTCCGTCAAAAATCTTCGACGAAATCCATTTTCGTCGAAAAACTTCACAAAATCAATTTCTTTTGCATTTATTTTATTCTTCCATTTTCGACGGAATCCGTTTTTCGTCAAAAACTTTACAAAATCAATTTCTTTTGCATTTATTTTACTCATCAGTTTTCGACGGAATCCATTTTCCGTCGAAAAACTTCACAATATCAATTTCTTTTGCATTTATTTTATTCATCCATTTTTGACGGAATCCGTTTTCCGTCCAAAAACTTCACAAAATCAATTTCTTTTGCATTTATTTTATTCATCCATTTTCGACGGAATCCATTTTCCATCGAAAAACTTCAGAAAATCAATTTCTTTTGCATTAATTTTATTCACCCATTTTCGACGGAATCCATTTTCCGTCAAAAAACTTCACAAAATCAATTTCTTTTGCATTTATTTTATTCATCCATTTTCGACGGAATCCATTTTCCGTCGAAAATCTTCGACGGAAACCATTTTCCGTCGATAAACTTCACAAAATCAATTTCTTTTGCATTTATTTTATTCATCAGTTTTCGACGGAATCCATTTTCCGTCAAAAAACTTTACAAAATCAATTTCTTTTGCATTTTTTTTACTGATCAGTTTTGGACGGAATCCATTTTCCGTCGAAAAACTTCACAAAATCAATTTCTTATGCAATTATTTATTCCTCAGTTTTCGACGAAATTCTTTTTCCGTCGAAAAACTTCACAAAATGAATTTCTTTTGCAACTTATTTTATTCATACATTTTCGACGGAATTCGTTTTCCGTCAAAAATCTTCGACGAAATCCATTTCCGTCGAAAAACTTCACAAAATCCATTTCTTTTGCATTTATTTTATTCATCCATTTTCGACGGAATCTGTTTTCTGTCAAAAAACTTCACAATATCAATTTCTTTTGCATTTATTTTATTCATCCATTTTCGACGGAATCCGTTTCCCGTCAAAAAACTTCACTATATCAATTTCTTTTGCATTTATTTTATTCATACATTTTCGACGGAATCCATTTTCTGTCAAAAACCTTTACAAAATCCATTTCTTTTGCATTTATTTTATTCATCCATTTTCGACGAAATTCATTTTCCGTCAAAAATCTTCGACGGAATCCATTTTCCGTCGAAAAACTTCACAAAATCAATTTCTTTTGCATTTATTTTATTGATCAGTTTTCGACGGAATCCATTTTCCGTCGAAAAACTTCACAAAATCAATTTCTTTTGGATTTATTTTATTCATCATTTTTCGACGAAATTCTTTTTCCTTCGAAAAACTTCACAAAATGAATTTCTTTTGCAATTTATTTTATTCATCCGTATTCGATGGAATTCGTTTTCGGTCAAAAATCTTCGACGAAATCCATTTTCTTCGAAAAACTTCACAATATCAATTTCTTTTGCAATTATTTTATTCATCAATTTTCGACGCAATTCTTTTTCCGTCGAAAAACTTCACAAAATGAATTTCTTTTGCAACTTATTTTATTCATCCATTTTTCGACAGAATTCGTTTTCCGTCAAAAATCTTCGACGAAATCCATTTTCGTCGAAAAACTTCACAAAATCCATTTCTTTTGCATTTAATTTATTCATTCATTTTCGACGGAATCCGTTTTTCGTCAAAAAACATCACAATATCAATTTCTTTTGCGTTTATTTTATACATCCATTTTCGACGGAATCCGTTTTCCGTCCAAAAACTTCACAAAATCAATTTCTTTTGAATTTATTTTATTCATCCATTTTCGACGGAATCCATTTTCCATCGAAAAACTTCAGAAAATCAATTTCTTTTGCATTTATTTTATTCATCAGTTTTCGACGGAATCCATTTTCCGTCTAAAAACTTCACAAAATCAATTTCTTTTGCAATTTATTTTATTCATCCGTTTTCGACGGAATTCGTTTTCCGTCAAAAATCTTCGACGAAATCCATTTTCGTCGAAAAACTTCACAAAATCAATTTCTTTTGCATTTATTTTATTCTTCCATTTTCGACGGAATCCGTTTTTCGTCCAAAAACTTTACAAAATCAATTTCTTTTGCATTTATTTTACTCATCAGTTTTCGACGGAATCCATTTTCCGTCGAAAAACTTCACAATATCAATTTCTTTTGCAACTTATTTTATTCATACATTTTCGACGGAATCCGTTTTCCGTCCAAAAACTTCACAAAATCAATTTCTTTTGCATTTATTTTATTCATCCATTTTCGACGGAATCCATTTTCCATCGAAAAACTTCAGAAAATCAATTTCTTTTGCATTAATTTTATTCACCCATTTTCGACGGAATCCATTTTCCGTCAAAAAACTTCACAAAATCAATTTCTTTTGCATTTATTTTATTCATCCATTTTCGACGGAATCCATTTTCCGTCGAAAATCTTCGACGGAAACCATTTTCCGTCGATAAACTTCACAAAATCAATTTCTTTTGCATTTATTTTATTCATAAGTTTTCGACGGAATCCATTTTCCGTCCAAAAACTTTACAAAATCAATTTCTTTTGCATTTTTTTTACTGATCCGTTTTGGACGGAATCCATTTTCCGTCGAAAAACTTCACAAAATCAATTTCTTATGCAATTATTTATTCCTCAGTTTTCGACGAAATTCTTTTTCCGTCGAAAAACTTCACAAAATGAATTTCTTTTGCAACTTATTTTATTCATACATTTTCGACGGAATTCGTTTTCCGTCAAAAATCTTCGACGAAATCCATTTCCGTCGAAAAACATCACAAAATCCATTTCTTTTGCATTTATTTTATTCATCCATTTTCTACGGAATCTGTTTTCTGTCAAAAAACTTCACAATATCAATTTCTTTTGCATTTATTTTATTCATCCATTTTCGACGGAATCCGTTTCCCGTCAAAAAACTTCACTATATCAATTTCTTTTGCATTTATTTTATTCATACATTTTCGACGGAATCCATTTTCTGTCAAAAACCTTTACAAAATCCATTTCTTTTGCATTTATTTTATTCATCCATTTTCGACGAAATTCATTTTCCGTCAAAAATCTTCGACGGAATCCATTTTCCGTCGAAAAACTTCACAAAATCAATTTCTTTTGCATTTATTTTATTGATCAGTTTTCGACGGAATCCATTTTCCGTCGAAAAACTTCACAAAATCAATTTCTTTTGGATTTATTTTATTCATCATTTTTCGACGAAATTCTTTTTCCTTCGAAAAACTTCACAAAATGAATTTCTTTTGCAATTTATTTTATTCATCCGTATTCGATGGAATTCGTTTTCGGTCAAAAATCTTCGACGAAATCCATTTTCTTCGAAAAACTTCACAATATCAATTTCTTTTGCAATTATTTTATTCATCAATTTTCGACGCAATTCTTTTTCCGTCGAAAAACTTCACAAAATGAATTTCTTTTGCAACTTATTTTATTCATCCATTTTCGACAGAATTCGTTTTCCGTCAAAAATCTTCAACGAAATCCATTTTCGTCGAAAAACTTCACAAAATCCATTTCTTTTGCATTTAATTTATTCATCCATTTTCGACGGAATCCGTTTTTCGTCAAAAAACATCACAATATCAATTTCTTTTGCGTTTATTTTATACATCCATTTTCGACGGAATCCGTTTTCCGTCCAAAAACTTCACAAAATCAATTTCTTTTGCATTTATTTTATTCATCCATTTTCGACGGAATCCATTTTCCATCGAAAAACTTCAGAAAATCAATTTCTTTTGCATTTATTTTATTCATCAGTTTTCGACGGAATCCATTTTCCGTCTAAAAACATCACAAAATCAATTTCTTTTGCAATTATTTTATTCATCAGTTTTCGACGAAATTCTTTTTCCGTCGAAAAACTTCACAAAATGAATTTCTTTTGCAATTTATTTTATTCATCCGTATTCGATGGAATTCGTTTTCGGTCAAAAATCTTCGACGAAATCCATTTTCTTCGAAAAACTTCACAAAATCAATTTCTTTTGCAATTATTTTATTCATCAGTTTTCGACGAAATTCTTTTTCCGACGAAAAACTTCACAAAATGAATTTCTTTTGCAACTTATTTTATTAATCCGTTTTCGACAGAATTCGTTTTCCGTCAAAAATCTTCGACGAAATCCATTTTCGTCGAAAAACTTCACAAAATCTATTTCTTTTGCATTTAATTTATTCATCCATTTTCGACGGAATCCGTTTTTCTTCAAAAAACTTCACAATATCAATTTCTTTTGCATTTATTTTATACATCCATTTTCGACGGAATCCGTTTTCCGTCCAAAAACTTCACAAAATCAATTTCTTTTGCATTTATTTTATTCATCCATTTTCGACGGAATCTATTTTCCATCGAAAAACTTCAGAAAATCAATTTCTTTTGCATTTATTTTATTCATCAGTTTTCGACGGAATCCATTTTCCGTCTAAAAACTTCACAAAATCAATTTCTTTTGCAATTATTTTATTCATCAGTTTTCGACTGTAACGCCCTCCCTTGTATGCATCCAAGAGAGTCGTTTGCTAAGCGGAATTAGAGTCGTTAACGTCACATGAGCTAATAAAGCAGTATACAAATCCGTATAAAATTTTTCAACACTTAAATTCCTTTCATAAAGGTTTTCCAAAATAGTCATTGTTCACAAAAGTTCCAACTAACATAAAGATGATAAGGACTACAGCCATCCAAAAGTATCAAAATATTAATCATTACAGTTATCCAGTTTAAACAAACAGCAACAATGATAATCCACGCATCAGCAATCAACAGCAAACATCATGTCTTCAAGTGCTTTTATGTCCTCCTGCCATTTAGGAAAATAGCAGCCCCGAAGGGGTGAGAATAATCCCAGTAGTGTGGCAATAAAACCAGTAATATAACAATATTAACTAGGCACAAAATTAGAAACAGTCACTTCAACATATCCTTGTTCCTTTTCCTTTTTATCATATTCATATATTGCGTATATAACGCCTTTCCTTTGCGCTTTTAGCACCGTCGTGCGCGCACTTCCCAGTGGAATCAAATATACCCTTGGCACCTGAGCTCCATGTGGATTCCATCTGAGGGCCTATGCGGACTGATGCCAAGTGTCCCATACCCCGGTACCTTGGGGATGCCTATATGATGCTTGCTCAAACACATGGTCCTGTACATAACTATTCTAAAACAAGGCCTATATGATTTTGATACATGCATGTCATGCTATGCTTTCACACACAAAGCGTAAAAATGCGGTATAATGTAAGGTGCATGCTTATATACCTTTCATATGCGTTATGCTGCCACATAACGTCTTTACCTCATAGTCATATAGCCTTCACGGCACATTTTTGGCAGTTTCCTTTCATTATAATGGAACACAATATTTTTACGGCATATGGAGCATCATGTTACAATTCTATACCAGTAGTCAATAGTTACATTAGGCATCATCGCCTGACACTTACCTTAGCTTTCCTTAAATATTACCAACGGCAGCGAAATATTCTCACTTCTTAAGCGCACCTAAATCAATTAAAACTAATCATTTACAGTGGCTATTTACAGCAGAACAGAAAGCATACAGCAGTGGCTTACAGCAGCCAAAACAGTGGACATACAGCAGCAAAACAGTGAGCATACAGCAGCAAAACAGTGAGTATACAGCAGTGTTTACAGCAGCCAAAACAGTGGACATACAGCAGCAAAACAGTGAGCATACAGCAGCAAAACAGTGAGCATACAGCAGTGTTTACAGCAGCCAAAACAGTGACGTTTTAAACTTTTCCAAAACAGAAACAGTGGCGTTTTTAAAACAGAAACAGTGGCATTTTTAAAACAGAAACAGTGGCACTTTGAACTTCCAAAACAGTGGCATTTTATACATACAAACAGTGGCATAGAAGGACTAAAACAGTGGCATTTTATGCATAAAACAGTGGCATTTGTGTACATAAAACAGTGGCATTTGTGTACATAAAACAGTGGCATGTGTGTACATAAAACAGTGGCATTATGCATAAAAACAGTGGCATACGATGACTTAAAACAGTGGCATTTTATGCATAAAAACAGTGGCATTTTAAGCATGAAAACAGTGGCATTACATGGCTAAAACAGTGGCATTTTAAGCATGGAAACAGTGGCATTTTATGAGTAAAAACAGTGGTATTTCATGCATGAAAACAGTGGCTTAAGGGCACTAAAACAGTGACATATATGTGCAGAAACAGTGGCATGTAATGGGCAGAAACAGTGGCTTTTAAGTGCAGAAACAGTGGCATGTAATGGGCAGAAACAGTGGCTTAAAATGTGCAGAAACAGTGGCTTAAAATGTGCAGAAACAGTGGCTTAAAATGTGCAGAAACAGTGGCTTTTAGGTGCAGAAACAGTGGCATATAATGGTGATTTTGATGAACCGAAACAGTGGGCATACATCTTCAAAACAGTGGCATTTGCATAAGGAAACGGTGGCACATTTCTCTTTAAAACAGTGGCCTAATCATACAAACAGTGGCATATAATCTTAAGCATTTTTATGCATACAATTCACCATGCAATAGCTCCACCATTCTAATTTTTACCATGCTCATACTTGAATCCCAAAACAACACATACTCAAGGAGTCATTTAAGCATACATACATGGCTACACAAAGAAAGAGTTCAAGGTTTAAAGCCTACCTCTTGTAGCACACCCTTCAAAGTCACACACCACCTTCAAGCTTCTCTACACAACAAGTCCTTACTTCCTATGGTGATCTATGCGCAACAAGGTGAGGAGGAACCACTTGGACAGCCACCAAAAGCTTGGTGTATGGTTGAGGTGAAGGGAGGAGGAAAGTTACTCTTTGCAAAAGGTCTTTTAGGTCCAAGGAGGTTGAGTGTTCGGTTTTGGGAGTGAAGAGACTTGTTGGTTCAGAGGGGAGAAGTTGGAGAGGAGTTGGCTGCACTTGCACATGAAGGCAGCCCCCTCTCCATGCGCATATATATAGTGAAAGTGAGGGAAAAATGCTATGATTAACTATCATGAAATATTCAGATTTTTTTGTGAGATGATGGGGCTGCATAAAGGCTGAAACAAGCAAGGTTTTGGCTTCTAAATTACTCTACTTACATGCAAAAGGGTGAGGGGATTTGTTCAGATTCACACCAAAGACTAATTTTGGGCTGTCCAAAGTCAGAATTTTTGCATCATGACCAATGGTTTGCGCAAAAAGGAGTGGAAAGGAAGTGTCATGTGCACATGTAAGAGCTTAGCTAAGTCAACAAGGAAACTAACCATGTGGCAGCCCAAAAATCTGCACTTGTGCAGTCCTTGGTGCGCAAATGATGAGGGGAAAAGGTGCATCATGAGTGTGGATTTGTGACAGTCCAAACACTCATATTGGGGCTGTCCTTGTGCAGAAAATTTCTGCATAAAAAGCCAAGCCATGCGCACAATGATGAGAGGTGAGGGAGGTTCACTAAGTCCACAAGCTAGAGGGCTTTGTGGCAGCCAAGGATTCAGATTTATGGAGCTGCCCTCTGCACAAAAATGATGGGAATGCAGTCTCATGATGCATGTGGAAGGAGGAGGAGATTTGACTCATGAAGGGCTGCAAAAGCTTACCAAAAATCTGCACAATGCAGTCTCATGATGGAGAGTGAAAGTGGTTATCCAAGTCAACAAGTTATGCAGTCTTGTGTCATAAAAAAAATCTGCATCCAGCCCCTCCCATGTGCGCCCAAAATGAGGAAATTATGCAGCCTAAAGATCATGCTACAATGCACATGTGGCTTCCATGAAATAAGGTTTAAATCAAGTTATGCTTAATCAAGGTGAGGTGGCGGTTTTAACAAGGTAAAATGGCAGATTTCAAGGTCCTAAATTACCCTTACTTGTGCGCAAAAATGAGGGAAAAACATTAAGCCAAGTGGTTGTTCCTTGATGCACAAGACACCCTGAATGGGCAAGGCTTAGGGGAAATAAGGGTGGACACAACCTTGGGCTGAATTAGCTTGATCCAAGAGCCATGCTTGGGCCATTGGCCACACACACAAAAGGATCCATTCACACAAGTCCAATAGTAACAAGTCCACACACACACACTAGCCCACATCCAAACACTAATGCCATTCTCACATGATTTTAATAAATTCATATGCCTACATATACACCCTCCTATGATTTAATTTAATTAATTACCTTAGTCTTATCCAAGGAATAAAAATCAAACAATTCACAAGCCATAACACATAACACATAAACCATACATCCGAATTCTACACATGTACATATAGCATATAGTACTTAGGTATTCTACTAATTATGCGGGATGTTACACTCTCCCCACCAAATAGGAATTTTGTCCGCAAAATTAAACTTACTTAAGAGCTAAACAGTTCTGGATAGCGTTTCTGAACGTCGTCCTCGCGTTCCCAAGTGGCTTCAGCTGCCGATCTGTTGTTCCATAATACCTTCACCAAAGGAATCTCTTTAGAACGGAGTCGCTTGACGGATCTTTCAAGAATTTGGAACGGTTGCACTTGATACGTCAGATCTTCCTTTAGTTCCACTTCTTCTGGATGTAACACGTGAGATGGATCAGAGAGATACCTCCGTAGCTGCGACACATGAAATACATTGTGAATTCCTGACAGATTGGGTGGTAAGGCCAACCGGTATGCAGACTCTCCAATCCGGTCCATAATCAGATACGGTCCTAAGTACCGTGGACTTAACTTCTTAACTCCCATTCTCCTTCCGAGTCCCGATGTAGGAGTGATTCTCAAGAACACATGATCTCCGACTTCGAAAGATAGAGGCTTATGACGCTTGTCGTAATAACTCTTCTGTCTGGCCTGAGCCCTCTGCATATTCTCCCGAATCTTCTTTACTTGTTCGGATGTTTCTTGAATTAGATCAGGTCCTAACATACTTCGCTCACCCACTTCCGTCCAACATAAAGGGGATCTGCATTTTCTCCCATACAAAGCTTCATATGGTGCCATCTGAATGCTGGAGTGGTAACTGTTGTTGTAAGCGAACTCGATCAACGAAAGATAACTATCCCAGCTGCCTCCTAACTCCAAAACACATGCTCGCAACATGTCCTCTAAGGCTTGAATGGTGCGTTCCGTCTGTCCATCGGTCTGCGGATGATAAGCAGTACTCAACCTCAGTTGGGTCCCTAATGCTCTTTGAAAGGATTCCCAAAACTTGGACGTAAACTTGGGATCACGATCACTGACAATACTCGTAGGAACTCCGTGCAGCTTCACAATCTCCTGCAGATAGATTCTGGCAAGCCTCTCTGTATCATAGGTGGTTCTAACACGCAAGAAATGAGCTGACTTCGTTAAACGATCGACAATCACCCAGATAGAATCATATCCTTCTCGCGTCCGAGGAAGTCCAACTACAAAATCCATCGAAATACTGTCCCACTTCCATTCGGGAATCTCCAAAGGTTGAAGGAGTCCCGACGGTTTCTGATGTTCGTACTTCACCTTCTGACAAGTTAAGCACCGAGATACATACTCCGCAATATCACGCTTCATACCCGGCCACCAAAACGAGGTCTTCAAATCATGGTACATCTTCGTGGATCCAGGATGAACTGCGTACTTACCCTTGTGAGCTTCCTGCAAAACTTCTTGCTTCAACTCTTCATTCGGCACAACCAGACGTCCTTGAAATCTCCAAACATCAAACTCATCCTTTACAACATCTTGGTTACCAACCAAATCACGGACTAACTCTTCATCTTTCTGAGCCTCCTTAATTCTACTGATCAATTCATTCTCCACCTTTATATTTCCCAATCTTATGCTGTTCCCTCTCTCGTCTACCGATAAGTTCAAGTCTCGAAAGGCCTCAAACAATTTCAGTTCTTCTATCATCAGAGTTGCAGTGTGTAGTGTCTTCCTGCTCAGGGCGTCAGCTACCACGTTCGCCTTTCCGGGGTGGTATTTCAGTTCAAAATCATAGTCCTTCAGAAATTCCATCCACCGACGTTGCCGCATATTCAGCTCCTTCTGGTCGAACAGGTACTTTAAACTCTTATGATCGCTGAACACGTCAAACTGCGAACCATACAAGTGATGCCTCCAGATTTTAAGTGCGAACACTATAGCTGCTAACTCCAAGTCGTGCGTAGGATAATTTTCTTCGTGAGGCTTCAGTTGTCGAGACGCGTAAGCTACTGCCATACGGTCCTGCATCAACACGCATCCAAGTCCTTTCAGCGACGCATCGCAGTAAACTTCGAACTTTCGAGTAGGATCCGGAATCGTGAGTACTGGAGCACTCGTCAATCTGCTCTTTAGCTCCAGGAAACATTCTTCACAGGCTTCAGTCCACTCAAAAGGCTTGTCCTTCCGAGTGAGACGGGTGAGAGGTTGCACTATCTGAGAGAAATTCTGGATGAACCTTCGATAGTATCCAGCCAGACCTAAGAAACTTCTTACTTCAGTAACCGTCTTGGGTCGTTCCCAATTCATGACAGCTTCGACTTTGCTGGGGTCCACCGCGATACCTTCGGATGAGATGACATGGCCCAGAAACTGGACCTCTTTAAGCCAAAACTCGCACTTCGACCATTTCGCGTACAACTGCTTCTCCTTCAAGACTTGCAAGACAATCCTCAGATGTTCCGCGTGCAGCTCTTCATTAGCCGAGTAAATCAGGATATCGTCGATAAACACAATAACGAACTGATCAAGAAACGGGCGGAAGATGCGGTTCATGTAGTCCATGAATACCGCTGGAGCATTCGTAAGTCCGAATGGGATCACCTGATATTCATAGTGCCCATAACGAGTCCTAAAAGCGGTTTTCGGAATATCCTCCGGTTTGACCCGGATCTGATGGTATCCCGATCGTAAATCTATCTTGGAGAAGACTCTGGCTCCTCTCAGCTGGTCCATCAAATCGTCGATCCTCGGTAGCGGATACTTATTCTTCACCGTGACTTTGTTCAGCTGGCGGTAATCTACACACAGACGTAAGCTTCCATCCTTCTTCTTAATCAAGATAGCTGGAGCACCCCATGGAGAAGTACTCGGTCTGATGAATTCCTTTGCCAAAAGCTCTTCTATCTGCTTCTTCAACTCGCGAAGTTCCAACGGCGCCATGCGATACGGGGCAATGGAGATTGGTCCGACTCCAGGAACAAGTTCGATCGAAAATTCTATTTCCCTATGAGGAGGCAATCGAGGTATTTCATCCGGGAATACCTCCTCGAATTCTCTAACTACCGGTACATCCTGAATTTGTTTGTCAATCGAGGTCTCAACCTCGATCGACAAAAGATACCCTGCTGCTCCCTTGCGGAGCTCTTTTCTAACTTGTAATAAGGAAATGAGAGAGAAAGGTTGAAAATTACCATCCTTTGCAGGAACAATGACTTTCCCCGCACGACAATCCAAAGTTATCCCGTTTTCCGTCAGCCAGTCCATACCGATAATCACATCGAAGTTGAATACCGGCAGGACCACCAAGTTAACTGTATACGTGTTCCCTTCGTACTGCAAGGTAACACCTCTGCAGATCTCTGAGGCTGTGCACGATCCTCCCGTAGGTGTGCTGATGTGTAACTCAAAGGGTAACGGGGTTGGGGTGATGCCTATTCTCAATGCAGTATGCTTTGCCATAAAAGAACCAGACGCTCCAGAATCAAAGATAACAGAAATTGGGTGACCATTCAGAGTGACATTACCTTTTATCAGGTTGGGAAACTTCTGCGCTTCATTTGCATCCAATGTGAACACTCGAGCTTGCGGAGGCTGTTGGTCAGCGTTCTGGGGGCACTTGTAAGCAAAATGACCTTGCTGGCCGCATCTGAAGCATGCATTGTTGCCCTTGCGACAAACTCCAGAGTGGTTCTTTCCACAAGTAGCACAAACAGTCGCGCCCTGACGTCCAGTCGATGATTGACCCACCGTAAAGTTTCTCTTAAAGTTTCCGGGTCGTGCTTGCAACGGCGTACCTCTGCCTCGACCCCTACCAGGTGCCGTCCTGAAGAATCTGCCTGCTCGGTTTCCTCCGTGGAATTGTGGTGGTGGCTTGTTCAAGTTCTTGGCCTCGTTAATGATTCCTTCGGCCTGACGACTCTGGTTGATGAGTTCCGGAAGTGTACGATTAGCCGTCGTCAGAATGAGCTTGCGAATTTCCGGATGTAATCCGCTCTCGAACTTCTCTACCTGCCATTCTTCATCGTAAATGTTCCGATCGAAGTTGGCGTACTCGATCAGCTGCCCGAACTTTGCGATATACTCATTCACCGTCATGTTATCCTGCCTGAGAGACAGCAGTTCAGTGTGCTTCATCCTTCTCATTGCCTTAGGAAAATACTTGTCCAAAAACACTTGTCTGAACACGGCCCATGTTAGTTCCACGTCCTGAGCTCTCAGCAGAGCCCTCGCACCAGTCCACCATGTTAACGCTTCTCCCATCAGCTGGTACGACGCGTAATCAGTCTTCTGCGCTTCTGGGCATGCCATGCGTTCGAAGATATGCTCAATCATCTGCAGCCACTTTGCTGCAGCCTCGGGGTTGTCCTCACCCTCAAAGGTGGGTGGTTGGAAGTTGCGGAAGTCTTTCAACCTCCGACGGGCAATTTCTTCTGCATTTTCATGCAGTGGGGGTTGGTTCTGATTCTGTTGTCTATGGTCGCGCCACTCTTGGCTCATATTCTGGATGAACGTTGCCAGTCCTCCAATAGTGGTGATAAGGTCTTCTTCTGCATCGCCAGTCCTTCCCCGAGTTGAACCTCGACCACCTGCCATGATTCTGCACTCACAATATCAGGAAATGAGTTGATCAGGCTCACCGCAAGTTATCCATGGCAGCAGTCTCAAGTAGGTACTCGAGTTCAATTCGGACAAGTTAGCTATGCATCCGTGTCTTATCACAGAACAGTCCTAACAATCTAACTACCCTAGCTAATATATACTTAACTATAGCACATTTAGGCAATCAATCAGCAGATAAACACAAACAACAATCAATTCAATCAAACACAAGCAATTCCATGGACCAAACTGCTCTGATACCAATTAGTGTAACGCCCTCCCTTGTATGCATCCAAGAGAGTCGTTTGCTAAGCGGAATTAGAGTCGTTAACGTCACATGAGCTAATAAAGCAGTATACAAATCCGTATAAAATTTTTCAACACTTAAATTCCTTTCATAAAGGTTTTCCAAAATAGTCATTGTTCACAAAAGTTCCAACTAACATAAAGATGATAAGGACTACAGCCATCCAAAAGTATCAAAATATTAATCATTACAGTTATCCAGTTTAAACAAACAGCAACAATGATAATCCACGCATCAGCAATCAACAGCAAACATCATGTCTTCAAGTGCTTTTATGTCCTCCTGCCATTTAGGAAAATAGCAGCCCCGAAGGGGTGAGAATAATCCCAGTAGTGTGGCAATAAAACCAGTAATATAACAATATTAACTAGGCACAAAATTAGAAACAGTCACTTCAACATATCCTTGTTCCTTTTCCTTTTTATCATATTCATATATTGCGTATATAACGCCTTTCCTTTGCGCTTTTAGCACCGTCGTGCGCGCACTTCCCAGTGGAATCAAATATACCCTTGGCACCTGAGCTCCATGTGGATTCCATCTGAGGGCCTATGCGGACTGATGCCAAGTGTCCCATACCCCGGTACCTTGGGGATGCCTATATGATGCTTGCTCAAACACATGGTCCTGTACATAACTATTCTAAAACAAGGCCTATATGATCATGATATATGCATGTCATGCTATGCTTTCACACACAAAGCGTAAAAATGCGGTATGATGTAAGGTGCATGCATATATACCTTTCATATGCGTTATGCTGCCACATAACGTCTTTACCTCATAGTCATATAGCCTTCACGGCACATTTTTGGCAGTTTCCTTTCATTATAATGGAACACAATATTTTTACGGCATATGGAGCATCATGTTACAATTCTATACCAGTAGTCAATAGTTACATTAGGCATCATCGCCTGACACTTACCTTAGCTTTCCTTAAATATTACCAACGGCAGCGAAATATTCTCACTTCTTAAGCGCACCTAAATCAATTAAAACTAATCATTTACAGTGGCTATTTACAGCAGAACAGAAAGCATACAGCAGTGGCTTACAGCAGCCAAAACAGTGATACAGCAGCAAAACAGTGAGCATACAGCAGCAAAACAGTGAGCATACAGCAGTGTTTACAGCAGCCAAAACAGTGGACATACAGCAGCAAAACAGTGAGCATACAGCAGCAAAACAGTGAGCATACAGCAGTGTTTACAGCAGCCAAAACAGTGACGTTTTAAACTTTTCCAAAACAGAAACAGTGGCGTTTTTAAAACAGAAACAGTGGCATTTTTAAAACAGAAACAGTGGCACTTTGAACTTCCAAAACAGTGGCATTTTATACATACAAACAGTGGCATAGAAGGACTAAAACAGTGGCATTTTATGCATAAAACAGTGGCATTTGTGTACATAAAACAGTGGCATTTGTGTACATAAAACAGTGGCATTTGTGCATAAAACAGTGGCATTTGTGCACATAAAACAGTGGCACATTATGCATAATACAGTGGCATACGATGACTTAAAACAGTGACCTTTTATGCATAAAAACAGTGGCATTTTAAGCATGAAAACAGTGGCATTACATGGCTAAAACAGTGGCATTGGCATTTTAAGCATGAAAACAGTGGCATTTTATGAGTAAAAACAGTGGTATTTCATGCATGAAAACAGTGGCTTAAGGGCACTAAAACAGTGACATATATGTGCAGAAACAGTGGCATGTAATGGGCAGAAACAGTGGCTTAAAATGTGCAGAAACAGTGGCTTAAAATGTGCAGAAACAGTGGCTTAAAATGTGCAGAAACAGTGGCTTTTAAGTGCAGAAACAGTGGCATATAATGGTGATTTTGATGAACCGAAACAGTGGGCATACATCTTCAAAACAGTGGCATTTGCATAAGGAAACGGTGGCACATTTCTCTTTAAAACAGTGGCCTAATCATACAAACAGTGGCATATAATCTTAAGCATTTTTATGCATACAATTCACCATGCAATAGCTCCACCATTCTAATTTTTACCATGCTCATACTTGAATCCCAAAACAACACATACTCAAGGAGTCATTTAAGCATACATACATGGCTACACAAAGAAAGAGTTCAAGGTTTAAAGCCTACCTCTTGTAGCACACCCTTCAAAGTCACACACCACCTTCAAGCTTCTCTACACAACAAGTCCTTACTTCCTATGGTGATCTATGCGCAACAAGGTGAGGAGGAAGGCTTGGACAAGTTGGTGTATGGTGAGGTGAAGGTGAGGAGGAAAGCTTACTCTTTGTTGGGACAAGGTCTACGGTTAAGCAAAATCTGATCTATGTTTTTTCTTCTCCAAGAGACTTGTTGGTTCGGTTTGGGAGTGAGAGTGAGGAGAAGAGAAGTTGGAGAGGAGTTGGCTGCACTTGCACATGAAGGCAGCCCCTCTCCATGCGCATATATATAGGGAAAGTGAGGGAAAAATGCTATGATTAACTATCATGAAATATTCAGATTTTTTGTGAGATGATGGGGCTGCATAAAAGGCTGAAACAAGCAAGGTTTTGGCTTCTAAATTACTCTACTTACATGCAAAAGGGTGAGGGGATTTGTTCAGATTTACACCAAAGGGCTGTCCAAAGTCAGAATTAACTTTTCTCTGCCCCACAGAAAAACCATGGTTTGCGCAAAAATGGAGTGGAAAGGAAGTGTCATGTGCACATGTAAGAGCTTAGCTAAGTCAACAAGGAAACTAACCATGTGGCAGCCCAAAAATCTGCACTTGTGCAGTCCTTGGTGCGCAAATGATGAGGGGAAAAAGGTTCATCATGGGTGTGGATTTGTGACAGTCCAAACACTCATATAGGGGCTGTCCTTGTGCAGAAAATTTCTGCATAAAAAGCCAAGCCATGCGCACAATGATGAGAGGTGAGGGAGGTTCACTAAGTCCACAAGCTAGAGGGCTTTGTGGCAGCCAAGGATTCAGATTTATGGAGCTGCCCTCTGCACAAAAATGATGGGAATGCAGTCTCATGATGCATGTGGAAGGAGGAAGAGATTTGACTCATGAAGGGCTGCAAAAGCTTACCAAAAATCTGCACAATGCAGTCTCATGATGGAGAGTGAAAGTGGTTATCCAAGTCAACAAGTTATGCAGTCTTGTGTCATAAAAAAAATCTGCATCCAGCCCCTCCCATGTGCGCCCAAAATGAGGAAATTATGCAGCCTAAAGATCATGCTAAATGCACATGTGGCTTCCATGCAATAAGGTTTAAATCAAGTTATGCTTAAGCAAGGTGAGGTGGCGGTTTTAACAAGGTAAAATGGCAGATTTCAAGGTCCTAAATTACTCTCACTTGTGCGCAAAAATGAGGGAAAAACATTAAGCCAAGTGGTTGTTCCTTGATGCACAAGACACCCTAAATGGGCAAGGCTTAGGGGAAATAAGGGTGGACACAACCTTGGGCTGAATTAGCTTGATCCAAGAGCCATGCTTGGGCCATTGGCCACACACACAAAAGGATCCATTCACACAAGTCCAAAAGCAACAAGTCCACACACACACTAGCCCACATCCAAACACTAATGCCTTCTAACACATACTCACATCACATAAATTCATATGCCTACATATACACCCTCCTATGATTTAATTTAATTAATTACCTTAGTCTTATCCAAGGAATAAAAATCAAACAATTCACAAGCCATAACACATAACACATAAACCATACATCCGAATTCTACACATGTACATATAGCATATAGTACTTAGGTATTCTACTAATTATGCGGGATGTTACATCGACGAAATTCTTTTTCCGTCGAAAAACTTCACAAAATGAATTTCTTTTGCAATTTATTTTATTCATCCGTATTCGATGGAATTCGTTTTCGGTCAAAAAAATCTTCGACGAAATCCATTTTCGTCGAAAAACTTCACAAAATCAATTTCTTTTGCATTTATTTTATTCATCCATTTTCGACGGAATCCATTTTTCGTCAAAAAACTTCACAATATCAATTTCTTTTGATTTTATTTTATTCATCCATTTTCGATGGAATCCATTTTCCGTCAAAAATCTTCGACGGAATCCATTTTCCATCGAAAAAATTCACAAAATCAATTTCTTTTGCATTTATTTTATTCATCCATTTTCGACGGAATTCATTTTCCGTCAAAAATCTTCACAAAATCAATTTCTTTTGCATTTATTTTATTCATCTGTTTTCGACGGAATTTGTTTTCCGTCGAAAAACTTCACAAAATCAATTTCTTTTGCATTTATTTTATTCATCCATTTTCGACGGAATTCATTTTCCGTCAAAAATCTTCGACGAAATCCATTTTCGTCGAAAAACTTCACAAAATCAATTTCTTTTGCATTTATTTTATTCATCCATTTTCGACGGAATCCGTTTTCCGTCCAAAAACTTCACAAAATCAATTTCTTTTGCATTTATTTTATTCATCCATTTTCGACGGAATCCGTTTTCCGTCAAAAATCTTCAAAAACTTCCTTTTGCATTTATTTTATTCAAAAACAATTTCTTTTGAATTCATTTTCCGTCAAAAATCTTCGACGGAATCCATTTTCCGTCGAAAAACTTCACAAAATCAATTTCTTTTGCATTTATTTTATTCATCAATTTTCGACGGAATCCATTTTCCGTTGAAAAACTTCAAAGTAAATCTCATTTGCATTTATTTCATTCATCCATTTTCGACGGAATCCGTTTTCCGTCCAAAAACTTCACAAAATCAATTTCTTTTGCATTTATTTTATTCATCCATTTTCGACGGAATTCGTTTTCCATCAAAAATCTTCACAAAATCAATTTCTTTTGCAATTATTTGATTCATCAGTTTTCGACGAAATGCTTTTTCCGTCGAAAATCTTCCCAAAATGAATTTCTTTTGCAACTTATTTTATTCATCCGTTTTCGACGGAATTCGTTTTCCGTCAAAAGTCTTCGACGAAATCCATTTTCGTCGAAAAACTTCACAAAATCAATTTCTTTTGCATTTATTTTATTCATTCATTTTTGACGGAATCCGTTTTCTGTCAAAAAACTTCACAATATCAATTTCTTTTGCATTTATTTTATTCATCCATTTTCGACGGAATCCGTTTTCTGTCCAAAAACTTCACAAAATCAATTTCTTTTGCATTTATTTTATTCATCCATTTTCGACGGAATCCGTTTTCCGTCCAAAAACTTCAGAAAATCAATTCCTTTTGCATTTATTTTATTCATCCATTTTCGACGGAATTCATTTTCCGTCAAAAATCTTCGACGGAATCCATTTTCCGTCGAAAAACTTCACAAAATCAATTTCTTTTGCATTTATTTTATTCATCAATTTTCGACGGAATCCATTTTCCGTTGAAAAACTTCACAAAGTAAATCTCATTTGCATTTATTTCATTCATCCATTTTCGACGGAATTCATTTTCCGTCAAAAATCTTCGACGGAATCCATTTTCCGTCGAAAAACTTCATAAAATCAATTTCTTTTGCATTTAATTTATTCATCCATTTTCGACGGAATCCGTTTTCAGTCCAAAAACTTCACAAAACCAATTCCTTTTGCATTTATTTTATTCATCCATTTTCGACGGAATTCATTTTCCGTCAAAAATCTTCGATGGAATCCATTTTCCGTCGAAAAACTTCACAAAATCAATTTCTTTTGCATTTATTTTATTCATCAGTTATCGACGGAATCCATTTTCCGTCGAAAAACTTCACAAAGTAAATCTCATTTGCATTTATTTCATTCACCCATTTTCGACGGAATCCGTTTTCCGTCCAAAAACTTCACAAAATCAATTTCTTTTGCATTTATTTTATTCATCCATTTTCGAACGGAATTCGTTTTCCGTCAAAAATCTTCACAAAATCAATTTCTTTTGCAATTATTTGATTCATCTGTTTTCGACGAAATTCTTTTTCCGTCGAAAAACTTCACAAAATGAATTTCTTTTGCAACTTATTTTATTCATCCGATTTCGACGGAATTCGTTTTTCGTCAAAAATCTTCGACGAAATCCATTTTCGTCGAAAAACTTCACAAAATCAATTTCTTTTGCATTTATTTTATTCATCCATTTTTGACGGAATCCGTTTTCCGTCCAAAACTTCACAAAATCAATTTCTTTTGCATTTATTTTATTCATCCATTTTCGACGGAATCCGTTTTCCGTTCAAAAACTTCACAAAATCAATTCTTTTTGCATTTATTTTATTCATCCATTTTCGACGGAATTCATTTTCCGTCAAAAATCTTCGACGGAATGCATTTTCCGTCGAGAAACATCACAGAATCAATTTCTTTTGCATATATTTTATTCATCAGTTTTCGACGGAATCCATTTTCCGTCGAAAAACTTCACAAAGTAAATCTCATTTGCATTTATTTCATTCATCCATTTTTGACGGAATCCGTTTTCCGTCCAAAAACTTCTCAAAATCAATTTCTTTTGCATTTATTTTATTCATCCATTTTCGACGGAATTCGTTTTCCGTCAAAAATCTTCACAAAATCAATTTCTTTTGCAATTATTTGATTCATCAGTTTTCGACGAAATGCTTTTTCCGTCGAAAATCTTCACAAAATGAATTTCTTTTGCAACTTATTTTATTCATCCGATTTCGACGGAATTCGTTTTTCGTCAAAAAACTTCAACGAAATCCATTTTCGTCGAAAAACTTCACAAAATCAATTTCTTTTGCATTTATTTTATTCATTCATTTTCGACGGAATCCGTTTTCTGTCAAAAAACTTCACAATATCAATTTCTTTTGCATTTATTTTATTCATCCATTTTCGACGGGATCCGTTTTCTGTCCAAAAACTTCACAAAATCAATTTCTTTTGCATTTATTTTATTCATCCATTTTCGACGGAATCCGTTTTCCGTCCAAAAACTTCAGAAAATCAATTCCTTTTGCATTTATTTTATTCATCCATTTTCGACGGAATTCATTTTCCGTCAAAAATCTTCGACGGAATCCATTTTCCGTCGAAAAACTTCACAAAATCAATTTCTTTTGCATTTATTTTATTCATCAATTTTCGACGGAATCCATTTTCCGTTGAAAAACTTCACAAAGTAAATCTCATTTGCATTTATTTCATTCATCCATTTTCGACGGAATCCGTTTTCCGTCCAAAAACTTCACAAAATTAATTTCTTTTGCATTTATTTTATTCATCCATTTTCGACGGAATTCGTTTTCCGTCAAAAATCTTCACAAAATCAATTTCTTTTGCAATTATTTGATTCATCAGTTTTCGACGAAATGCTTTTTCCGTCGAAAATCTTCCCAAAATGAATTTCTTTTGCAACTTATTTTATTCATCCGTTTTCGACGGAATTCGTTTTCCGACAAAAATCTTCGACGAAATCCATTTTCGTCGAAAAACTTCACAAAATCAATTTCTTTTGCATTTAATTTATTCATTCATTTTCGACGGAATCCGTTTTCTGTCAAAAAACTTCACAATATCAATTTCTTTTGCATTTATTTTATTCATCCATTTTCGACGGAATCCGTTTTCTGTCCAAAAATTTCACAAAATCAATTTCTTTTGCATTTATTTTATTCATCCATTTTCGACGGAATCCATTTTCCATCGAAAAACTTCAGAAAATCAATTTCTTTTGCATTTATTTTATTCATCCGTTTTCGACGGAATTCGTTTTCGGTCAAAAATCTTTGACGAAATCCATTTTCGTCAAAAAACTTCACAATATCAATTTCTTTTGCATTTATTTTATACATCCATTTTCGACGGAATCCGTTTTCCGTCCAAAAACTTCACAAAATCAATTTCTTTTGCATTTATTTTATTCATCCATTTTCGACGGAATCCATTTTCCATCGAAAAACTTCAGAAAATCAATTTCTTTTGCATTTATTTTATTCATCAGTTTTCGACGGAATCCATTTTCCGTCTAAAAACTTCACAAAATCAATTTCTTTTGCAATTATTTTATTCATCAGTTTTCGACGAAATTCTTTTTCCGTCGAAAAACTTCACAAAATGAATTTCTTTTGCAATTTATTTTATTCATCTGTATTCGATGGAATTCGTTTTCGGTCAAAAATCTTCGACGAAATCCATTTTCGTCGAAAAACTTAACAAAATCAATTTCTTTTGCATTTATTTTATTCATCCATTTTCGACGGAATCCGTTTTTCGCCAAAAAACATCACAATATCAATTTCTTTTGCTTTTATTTTATTCATCCATTTTCGATGGAATCCATTTTCCGTCAAAAATCTACGACGGAATCCATTTTCCGTCGAAAAACTTCACAAAATCAATTTCTTTTGCATTTATTTTATTCATCAGTTTTCGACGGAATCCGTTTTCCGTCGAAAAACTTCACAAAATCAATTTCTTTTGCATTTATTTTATTCATCTATTTTCGACGAAATTCTTTTTCCGTCGAAAAGCTTCACAAAATGAATTTCTTTTGCAATTTATTTTATTCATCCATTTTCGACGGAATTCTTTTTCCATCAAAAATCTTCGACGAAATCCATTTTCGTCGAAAAACTTCACAAAATCAATTTCTTTTGCATTTATTTTATTCATCCATTTTCGACGGAATCCGTTTTCCGTCCAAAAACTTCACAAAATCAATTTCTTTTGCATTTAATTTATTCATCCATTTTCGACGGAATCCGTTTTCAGTCCAAAAACTTCACAAAACCAATTCCTTTTGCATTTATTTTATTCATCCATTTTCGACGGAATTCATTTTCCGTCAAAAATCTTCGATGGAATCCATTTTCCGTCGAAAAACTTCACAAAATCAATTTCTTTTGCATTTATTTTATTCATCAGTTATCGACGGAATCCATTTTCCGTCGAAAAACTTCACAAAGTAAATCTCATTTGCATTTATTTCATTCACCCATTTTCGACGGAATCCGTTTTCCGTCCAAAAACTTCACAAAATAAATTTCTTTTGCATTTATTTTATTCATCCATTTTCGACGGAATTCGTTTTCCGTCAAAAATCTTCACAAAATCAATTTCTTTTGCAATTATTTGATTCATCTGTTTTCGACGAAATTCTTTTTCCGTCGAAAAACTTCACAAAATGAATTTCTTTTGCAACTTATTTTATTCATCCGATTTCGACGGAATTCGTTTTTCGTCAAAAATCTTCGACGAAATCCATTTTCGTCGAAAAACTTCACAAAATCAATTTCTTTTGCATTTATTTTATTCATCCATTTTCGACGGAATCCGTTTTCCGTCCAAAACTTCACAAAATCAATTTCTTTTGCATTTATTTTATTCATCCATTTTCGACGGAATCCGTTTTCCGTTCAAAAACTTCACAAAATCAATTCTTTTTGCATTTATTTTATTCATCCATTATCGACGGAATTCATTTTCCGTCAAAAATCTTCGACGGAATCCATTTTCCGTCGAGAAACATCACAAAATCAATTTCTTTTGCATATATTTTATTCATCAGTTTTTGACGGAATCCATTTTCCGTCGAAAAACTTCACAAAGTAAATCTCATTTGCATTTATTTCATTCATCCATTTTCGACGGAATCCGTTTTCCGTCCAAAAACTTCTCAAAATCAATTTCTTTTGCATTTATTTTATTCATCCATTTTCGACGGAATTCGTTTTCCGTCAAAAATCTTCACAAAATCAATTTCTTTTGCAATTATTTGATTCATCAGTTTTCGACGAAATGCTTTTTCCGTCGAAAATCTTCACAAAATGAATTTCTTTTGCAACTTATTTTATTCATCCGTTTTCGACGGAATTCGTTTTTCGTCAAAAAACTTCAACGAAATCCATTTTCGTCGAAAAACTTCACAAAATCAATTTCTTTTGCATTTATTTTATTCATTCATTTTCGACGGAATCCGTTTTCTGTCAAAAAACTTCACAATATCAATTTCTTTTGCATTTATTTTATTCATCTATTTTCGACGAAATTCTTTTTCCGTCGAAAAGCTTCACAAAATGAATTTCTTTTGCAATTTATTTTATTCATCCATTTTCGACGGAATTCTTTTTCCATCAAAAATCTTCGACGAAATCCATTTTCGTCGAAACTTCACAAAATCAATTTCTTTTGCATTTATTTTATTCATCCATTTTCGACGGAATCCGTTTTCCGTCCAAAAACTTCACAAAATCAATTTCTTTTGCATTTAATTTATTCATCCATTTTCGACGGAATCCGTTTTCAGTCCAAAAACTTCACAAAACCAATTCCTTTTGCATTTATTTTATTCATCCATTTTCGACGGAATTCATTTTCCGTCAAAAATCTTCGATGGAATCCATTTTCCGTCGAAAAACTTCACAAAATCAATTTCTTTTGCATTTATTTTATTCATCAGTTATCGACGGAATCCATTTTCCGTCGAAAAACTTCACAAAGTAAATCTCATTTGCATTTATTTCATTCA
>JAVKPL010010422.1:0-43159 GCA_032173675.1 Gastrolobium villosum | reverse complement strand
CTCCTTATCGCCAAAAACTCAATAAAAATAACTTAAGCCATTATTACTACTTGCCTTCAAACTAGCTTACACGTGTTTGTTTATGTCAGTTTGATTAATTCCACCAAGTTTATTAAACTGCGAGTTTTGGTTCATGCGATTCTTCATCCTAATGAAAAATTAAAAATGAAGTTCATCCCATTAGATGCAATCATTTGAAATGTAAATTTCTAATTATTTTTGAATTATTAATATTTTTTTTTAAAATATTACAAAGAAAATCAAATGCTATTTATGTAATACGCTCGATAAAATTAAAAATAAAAAATAAAATGAAAAGACATGTTGAGCTAAACTTTAGTTTCTCGATACATATATTATTAATTTTTATAGGTCATTGCAACTTTAAAATACAAAGAAAACTAGCATCACACTCCTTCAATGTTAACCATGCGCAAACCATCAAAGAAGTGTGACATTTACACTGGATTCTATTTTATTTATTTATTTTTTTGAAGTTGTCATTGGTAGGTATAATAAATTGGTGCCATGACAGCCTCAAATAAGCCATCTGGTTCAATTACTATGATTAAACATCAAAGGTTCACGACCCAAGTGTGGTGGCTCAGTTGGTAGCATGGGGACTGAGTGGTGGGAGAGAACTTCGGTTCGAATCCCACCAACCCTATCTTGGGAGCGGCATAAGTACCGTAATCCTTGGACTCGCACCTGAACTCTGGATTAGTCCCATAGGCGGCTCAAAGAGTTAAACCCGTGGGGAGTTTCCAAAAAAAAAAACATATCAAAGGTTCACTACTTGGAAAATGCAATTTATATTGTCCTTTTAAGGAAACATTTTACTTTTGGGCAAAGATTACTCTCCAGTGAAAATTTATCAGGAACAAATAAAACATATGAATGACCTTATTTTAAAGTAGCCTCAGTGAATACTTTCTTCTCCTATTATTGCTATATATTATTTTTTCTTGTCAAACCTTATGAACCCACAAGGACTAAATTGTATAACAAAAAGGGACCACTAATTTCTTGAATTTGGATTTTCTTATCCACACTGGTGATAAGCATCAATTGCAGTATTGCTTTAATACTCTCTAAACCACACACCCTATCTATTCTCAAAGAATAAATGAATCAATCATGACCCTCACAATGTCGTGTCATATTACGAGCCATATGGATTAGAATATTGGGGGTGCTCTACTTTCAATATGTGTGTTAGAATGTGTATATTAAGGTATGTTAGTTTGCCCTCATAATATAAATAGGGTTTTATAAGAATTATGTTATAGGAAAAATGATTGTGTTATGTTATAGAGATTCGTTTTGTGTGCTGAAATTTTTTTTTCTTCTTTTTTTTGCTGCAGGTCCCATAAAATGTTGTGTGTGTAGGAAATTTTTTATGATCATGTTAAATGATAGATGATAAACCCATATAAATATGGTCGAAATCCATATATCTTATAAATATAACCGTTGGGTGGTCATAATTGACACACAATTAATTTCATAATCTTAAGTGGGTGGTACCAAAGCACATGTTATGGGAAAACCTAGCTTTTGTGAAACCGTAATCCCGCTTGGCCTATTGCTTAGCAGCTATCTTCTTTGTTGTGTTTCTTATTGGCAAGCCGTTGCCGTCGCGTCTTCTACCCTTCCCTCAGTTGTCAGTCAACTTCGGGTTGCCCTCAACCGTCGACGGACCTACGCTATTACAATTGTGTATAAGTGCGTACATAAATTTTTGGGGTTTTATTAATGTTATATTAGATGATTTAAGTGTTGTTTCCAACACACACAAAAATGGAGAGAGAAAGTGAAATGACGAAAGAGAAAGAAAAAACATGTGAACTCCATCTCTTTACATGATAAAACCGTAACTTCTTAGGGAAAAGAAGAAAGGAAAAGAAGAGTAAAGTATCTTTTGTGTCATCAATCAAAATCTAAGGGCCCAATTTCCAAATAGACACCGTTAATCGAATCCGTGATCACTCTTAAATTCAAAGAAGAACACATTAGTTCCTCAAAAAGACAAAGAAGAACACATAGTTCCTCAAAAAGACAAAGAAGAACACAGTTCCTCAAAAAGACTAACATGGTCTATTTTGAAATTCAAAAAACTTTTTCTTTTAAGGAATTAAATTGAGCCCTGTGATTTTCATCGAGGACCAAAAAGTTACTTTTCTCAAAAAGAATAAAATAAAATAAAATAAAATTGAAGTTGAAGTTTTATTTTATTTTCTTATTTATATTCTTTTATTTTTTAATACATTTAAAACTTTCATTAAATTCTTTTTTCACAACCTCTGCCCTTAAATATACAAACATAAATAAAATTTTCTATATCCACTACCCTCAACCATTGTCTTCTGCATGTATTGCCATCCTTCGCTCATAATAACAACACATAAATATAGTTCTTATATTGGTTACGAAATATATATATATATATATATATATATATATATATATATATATATTTATTGTATTTATTTTAGTTCATGACATATTTATCCCATACGCATATACACAACTAGAGGTGGCAAAGTGGGTGTCAGCCAAAAAATGAGTTAGCCCTCTACTTTTGAAGGTGAAACAAAAAAACTCGACCTATCCCGCCCGAACCAGTTTTACACTGATCCATCTTGGCTCGCTCCTCTCCGCCGTTAACCCACCAAAAAATAAACCCGCCATGTCATGCTTTTGAGATGAATTGTAAAACTCAGCGAACCCTATCTCTTTTGATGAGCAAAGCGAGTGGGCCCGCGAGCCCAAACCCGTTCAGCAGACATATTGACATTGATACAAGTTGATACTAGCTTGCACCTAACCTAAAACAAAACCCTACACCCTGGTCGTACTTGTTAGCACATTTTGAATTGCAGCACGCACTATTGCACCTACTACTTCAAAGTCCAATACCACCTGTACATTTTGTATCAGGTTGGCCTGGACTTTGTGGACGCCCACAATTGTAAAAACATGGTGTCCATCACTGTGCATGGCTTTACACCTCTGTTGGCAATCTCCTATACGGGACCACATGGACCCAAAGCTTCTGAAAATGCAGTTCCTTCAACACGAGTCTTACCTCCTACAACCAGAACCAAGATCATAAACAAAATATAACAGTTTGAGATGTGGTTCGCCATTTAGATCGAGATTATTTGCCTAATTCTTTTTAGCTTGGATTCCCAGTTTGTTTTTGATGTGATGCTTATAGTTTATCAAAAGTTTCGTCCTTTGATTAGAGTTTAGCAAGTAGTGCACAACTGTTTATACTTTACCCAAAATATGTATGGGTATTATAGTTGGGTTCGCTTTTATACGGCATAACTTATGTATAGTGAGTACAAAATGACGTCGTTTTGATGCGGAAATCAAAGTATTTTTGTAATTTTAATTTATTTTAGGGTTATAATAGTCTTTCTTATTATAATCTTTTAATTTTTCACCCAAAACAACGTCGTTTTGAGAGCGAATTAGGATAACTTATCTACATTCACTTTATGTGAGGCCCATTTCAAATAAAAATAAAATAAAATAAAATAAGGGTAAAGTATGTGTCATTTTAAAGGATGTAAGGTTGTGTTATTTTAAGAGAGAGAAAGGAATAGATAAAGGAGGAAAGATAGTTGACAAAAAAAATAAAGATGTGGGTCCCTTTTTTTATGAGAGTGAAAGGATATAAGTTATGTCGTTTAGAAGGATAAACATTTTTCCCATAAAATAATAATATTAAAGTATCTCTTCCGGAAGGGGATGAGTTCTTCTGCAACAACGGAGAAACTCAACCCCTAATATTTATAGGGGTTTACTAATCTCATGTTACATGAGATAGTACTCTCACGTGGGTGACATAAATATGTGGGGTCCACAATTTAAAAAGAAAAGAAAAAAGAAAAGAAAATATTGATACGAAATTCTATGGATGTATGACATAAGATAGATATCTTATGCAACATGAGTATCATTTCTCATATTTATATTGGTATATAATTCAGTTATCCTTATTAAATCAATTCATATTAACATACATATAATTTCACACAATTAATGACACTTCTATATATGCTCTATTCTTTACTTTTAATAAGTCAACATGGGAAAATCATCGTAAGAATTAAAAACCCTTACACTGTGCGCAAGCTTAATTAATGTCTTTTCTTTCGGATCCTTACGCTATGCTTTTGCTACACTTGTATTGCAGCTTGAGATTTTTCTATGAAAAAAAAAAAATAATAACAAAATTGTAGGAACTCAGGAGAGATATAAATGCAAATACGCAGTAAGAAATGTAAAGAGGTTGTCAATTAGTCATCCTGCCACATATCAAACAAAATTAAAATTCGCTTCTTTGGATGCAAGTATCAATCGTTGGATTAATTTTGCCTAGTCTCTCTGCAGGAATACAATATACGAATTAGAACAAACTTAACAAATCACCCTCATGTTCTATATAGCCATATATCCTGCACAATTCCAAAAGTAAAAAAGAGTAAGCTAACAATAATTTACCAAAAAAAGAAAAGAAAAGAGTAAGCTAACAATTAAGCTAACAATATACTATATTTATACCAAACTCTTTTTGGCACAGATGAGGAGTCTGGGCCCCTTAACCAGAGGTCTCGAGTAATTCGAGCCCTGGAAATGGAAAAAAAGATCTGGGAGAGCCACCCCAGAAAGGGTCCGATGGTGCTCGATGAGGATTAGTCTTCGGTTACGGCCGGGGATACCTTTGAATTTATTCAAAAAAAAAAAACAATATACTATATTTGACACTTTTTATTATTGGGTGAATTCTCATGTGAGCTACTAAATAACTTGAGCTCACACTTTATTAGTAGAGCACACATGGAAATTCATCTAATAATAAAAAAAGGGTTAAAAAAATGTGTTATTAACATTGATCAAAACTGTGTATAATTAAGAAAATGGCTGCAAACAAAAGACAAACATTTTGTTAGAAAATAATGGATTCTAAATCAAATTGGTTCATTTAATTACCTCCTTGGAATTCAAGCCCTTTTTGACAAAGAACTATGTTATACTCTGGTATGTGTTACTCTAGCACATATGAGAAGGTCATTAGAGTCTTGCATGAGAAGAAGAAAGCCAAACATAGCCACAGGATGACCTGCCGGGAATACCCAACAAACGAAGCTAGCTTTGTAGCAAATTAATACCGGCAAGCCATCCTTGGCTTCATTTTACTTTCAACCTCTTCATGAAAGACCCTTTGACCAAAAAAAGTGTAGATAACCTCATAGTTGTATTGCTTTCCCTTGACAAATAAATTATGATCTATTGCCTATCCCATGTTCTACTTTGCCACAGGTTGGTTGCCATTTTATAGCCAGATGTACACTAGCTAGGTTAGTGGTAAATGGTGATGCTCTCATGCATGCATTCTCCAATATTCTCATTTTGACTCACTATTCACAATCCTGTAGAGGCAAAAGTGATATTTGTTATTCCTCTGAAAGGGCAATCCCACATGCTATCTGTATCATTAAAGCATCTATTAGTGAGGTATTCTGATTTCTTCTCAAACCTTCCTTCAACATTTGGGTTGGCAACTTTAGCTAGCATAGACAAGATTTCTGGGGTCTCCACCTTCGATTCAACCAACTGGCCTCAATGCTAAATTCCTTTAAGGTGGGAATAGAATCTTTCAAAGGCTCACAATGCTAGAAAGTTGGGGTGTAAATAGGTCAGCGGAGCTAACAGGGTCTATGACTCAGCCTACATCAAGCCAGACTCGGCCTATTACATGTAGTCAAATAAAACATATGAATGTTCAAAAAAAGACTATTTAGAAAGCAGACCATGAGCTTTCTTTTACATGACAGACCTATAAATCTATAGGTCAGCCTATATTATATTATTTATTTTAAATAAAATAATAAATTATTATTTTAATATTTTTAATAATAAAGTGATATTATTTTAATTAATTTTTTTAATTATTAAATGCATAATAGGCTTAAACAGGTAAAATGCCTAGGTTAAGACTTTTATTTTTTAAATATAGGCCATGTCAGATTTATAATTTAGGCCTATATAAGGCTAATAGACCAGGCAAGCTCTAAACTATTTTACATAGGCTTGATCCATTTAAACCAAAGTCTAGCCCGGCTCAATCTATTTAACTACTAGAAAAAACTTGTATAGTGACGGAATTGTTATAGAAATTCCGTCACTATATAAGTTTTTTCTAGTAGTTTACACCCCTACTAGAAAGAGTGACCTGCTAGCTACTGACTAAGAATTTACTTTTATTTACTTGAAGGTTGACTCAAGTGGTAATATGGGTTTTTGGACGAATAAATTACCAAAAGATTAGGAGTTTAATTGTATTTTAGAGAAAACCTTTTGGATCAGAGGTGAATAATTATCACGTTACTCTACTCGAGATTAATTTTATATTTGTGCGGCCCCTTTTTTCTGCCTAGGTCGTGTGAATGCCCGAAAAACATGACTTATCTCAAAGGGATGATTAAGATTATATAATATATAAAATTACTTTTATTATTTTCAAATGGCAATGGATATGATATGATTTACTTTGGAATGACTAAACATAAACTTTCCATTATATATACGGTGCTAAGGAATAATAAAATCAAATATGCCTATGAAAAATGGGAAAAAGGCTGTAGAGCAGGGAATGGGACAACACCTTTTTTTGGCGACCTTTTCAATTAAGCATTAGATACTCCAATGAACAATTTCAGCTAAAGTTATACAGTAATTGATTAAAATTGCAAACTAATGCAATTCATACACAGAGCAGATCTTATTGAATAATATTTTGGCAATTTTTTTGTCAAAATAAAGCTATGAATTGTTGAATGAGTTGACTTTTCAATTTTTTTTTTTTGAAAATAATGATTCAGTTTTCAAACTAGTGGTCACCCTGATTGTACTCTTCAAACTAACTATTAATCATTTTAGTTAACCTTATCTTAGTTTACTTTGGCTACTTCCTTCAATTAATTAATGTTTATTAATATCATGTGTATTTAGAAGTGATATATATTAGAGTAATATGCAGCATCTATATATTTGTCTATGGACTAACAGTTGAGCATACTTTGAGAAAAAATAAGTATACACCAACGTTATAACTTATAAGTTAAAGGAAAATCCTGCAATAACAAATAAAGTTATCTCCATCAATCACAAAATTGAATCATTTTTGGGATTGAGAGAATTAATAAAGGATATCTTAGTAATTTTGTTTGTGTATTTGTTATATTAATTTTACCAAAATACCCTTCCTTAATTGCCCAACCTTCAAAATGACGTAATTTTGGGATTGTTGAGATAATTTTATCTCCTGTGCCAGAATAAACGATAAACCCAAAGTTAAATACAATAATGATACAAAGAGATAATAAAACAATTAGTAAGTTACACTCTCAATAGAATCTTGATCGTTGATCTTATTTATATATAACCGTTTTGATTTATTAGATATTTGAGCCATTAGATAGAAGCAAATCAATGATTTAGTGTAAGACTTCTTATTCTTATACATGTATAAGAATATTCTTTCCCTTTGTCAAAATGATCGCAAACTCTAAGACATGACAAAAAGTTACACTCTACCTCATTTTTTTCTAATTGACTAGTTATTGATTTCACACCTTAAAGTATTTTTTTTAAATTACTTCTTAATTGTTAAATACTTATCTATTATGATAAAATTATTTTTAAGATATATAATCTTGTGAATTTTTTTTGGATAAAATTAAGTTAACTTTTTGAACATAAATATAAAAAGATGCAATTCGAAAATAAGATGATGAAAGTATAATTCATTTAATTTTTATTTTATTTCTATTAATATGATATATAATTTTTTTTCTCTTTTTGTATTATTTGTTAAGTTCTTTATTTCAACAACTTAAAGTATGTGAGAATATTATTTTTGTGTCTTTTTTTTCTGATTTCTCAAATTTTCTCTTAATTTACTTTCTTCTTCTTCTAACATTGCAGACTAGAAGCTTGTTTAAAATATAACAATTCAAACGAATTTATCTTTCAAGACTCAAGAGGACTGAAATTGGGGTTTGCACCAAATTGAAACTTACATATGTAATACAAATTTTTGTTTCAAAATTAGTGATAATGGAAAGGAGATATTCTCTCGTGTTTATCTTATTTAACTACCCTTATGCTTACCAAAAAAAAAACTACCCTTATTATTTAAAGAAAATAATATTTTAATATTGTCTTTGTCTGTATATGGAAAAATATTGATTTTGTATGTTTTCCATCATAAGAGGTTCCTTTACATACTAATTTAAGGATGAGAGTCATGAGACAATTAACACTTCTCTGTATTTGTCTATTCATAATAATTCTTCATTGCTTACATTTCTCGTTACCAAAATGTCCCCATGATTTATTATTATTTCAGTTACCTATTTACATATTCAAATTTTAGATATTTAATTCAATTTGACAATTAAATTTTTATCAGTTATATAACTTGAAATAGTATCATTAAACAAGAAAAAAATGTAAAGAATTATTTTATAATTTTCTACTTGATATATATTTTTGTTCCTTACTTTATATTTATAATTCATTAAAGAAGAATACGTAATAGTTCTAAAATTTTATGAATAATAGTTATATATATATACTGTTATAGACAAATATGTGGGTATTCTAAAGGGACTGCAACTAGCGTGAGAAGCATGTGGATGGAGGAAGATAATATTAGAAAGTAACTTATCAAAAAATAAAAAATAAAAAAATTCAACTTGAACTAGAAGAAAAAAAATATTTTAACATGTTCAATTTTTAAAATTTTCTTATTTTCTACCAAAGTTACGTTTAATACAATTATATATGATTTTTTAATTTAGTTGTGCAATGCAAGGATAAAATTTAGAAAATAAAAATTAAATTTAGGTAAAAAGTCATTAAGATAAAGTTATAGTTAATTTTTGTAATATATATATATATATATATATATATATATATATATATATATATATATATATATATTATCTGGGAGGTGCTGCAGCTCTGCGTCTGTATGTGATAAACCCTTGGTTTATAAGATTTTTAAACATGAATTAGTTTAATTTGTGTGATTAAATGGATGGAAAAGAGGGTCAATGTCCTGGAAAGTCCTAAATACAAGTCCTAGAAGATGTATTGAAAATTTGTATTGTTCTTATAGGGAAATGAAGCTCAAGAAGCAAAAGAGAGAAGGAAGAAGATTATGAAGAATGAGAGAATTCTAAGTGTTGAGCGCTAAAACGTCTACATTGAACGTTTTAGCGGCCTGCTGCAGAATGAAGCCAAAAGTTGCTGGTGTTGAGCGCTAAAACTGCTACATCAAACGTTTTAGCGCCCTGCTGTTCAAAAAGATTCTGGTCTTCAACGCTAAAACGTCCAAATGAAATGTTTTAGCGCTGAACACAGTTGAAAGCAGTTGGGATCCGTTAAAGCCGAGCGCTAAAACGTCCAACAGGGAACGTTTTAGCGCCCGTGTCAGTTTTTGGTTGATAATTCAGTTTTTGAATTTGTAAATTATAAAAGGCAAGGGGCCTTCACACTTAGGGATCCTATTAGATATTCTGATCTGCCTCTTCACATTCTCCGATTTTCCGAATTCCTTAGGACCTAGTCTTGTATTAAGTTAGTACATTTTATATAATTGTGAATTGAAGATTGAAGATTCAACATTATGACAATGGAGTTTTAATCTTTCCTCTTTTCTTGTTATTTCTTTTATTATGTCTGAGTAGAGTCTTTTATATTCTGATTTCAATGGAACTCAAAGATGAATTTATGTATAGTTGAATTGAATATTATGATTATCTATTATGTGATGATATGAAATTGTTTTTATCAATTCTTTCTATTAAGGGAGTAGTGTAGAACAGAGATGTTTACAATATTTCTGTAACTAGCAATTTCATCATAAGTGTTCTAATATTCAAGGGATTGGAATTAGAATTCTGATGCAATCTATAAGATCTTAGTGCTTAATGTTTGAATTAAGAAGAGAATCACCAAGGAATTGGGGCTCTTGATTAATGTATCAACCAAGGTAGTAAGGGATTACATCTTGGTGATAAGAAAAAGGTTGATTGACATCACATGAAAGATAATTCATAATAAGATTGATTCCTACATAAGTTCAAAGTTGAGGGAAATCGATTTCTGACTACTTGTTTTAAAAGTATAATTCACAATTTTAGTATTTTGTCAAGTTCTAATACAATTTACAATTCAAATTTCTGGTGACAATTATTAATGATTTCAATGAACTTTTATTTGATTCAACTTAGTTATAAGTGGTTACTTGGTGATTGAACACAAATCCTTGTGAGAACGATCTTTACTCATCATTTTATTACTTGTACGACTAGTACACTTGCTAAAGTCGCAACAGTATGCACCCTTGGTTTGGTTAGGTTGAGTTAAAAACTTGTTTTTCAAATGTTAAAACTTAAACAATAATAATAATAATAATAATAATAATAATAATAAGTGTTTAATATATTTACTTTTGTTCCAGAAATCTTTTTCTACCACGTTTATATAAAAATAAGTGAATTCCACTAATTTTTTCCTCTCTATTCTCTTTGAAATGAGATCCACTTACTTTTATATGAGTATGACACGGTAAAGATTTATAAAGCAAAAATGAAAATGTTTTTCCCCCAATAATAATTACATGAATTCGAATCTCCGCGGTACAAGCGTCCAAGTGTTTAGTAGCAACTAGATTTGCACCATATGATGTTGGGGTGGTAAAGCGGCAACCCGCCAAAAAATGAGTCAACCCACTCCCCCATGAGAAACTCGAACCTATTTTGAAAGTAAAAGTTAAAAAAAAAAAAGATTAGGTAGGGCGGGTTGGAAGGTTGAACAACTCTTGCCACCTCCAAATTACTGATACACTTGTGAGGCAGGTACATGCCCTATGCAATGTATGTGCAAGTAAGTGTAATGCACAGCATAATATGTTGTCATTGTAATAACATATTTTTTGCAGCATTGTATTAGAGGAAAGTTCAACAAGTGAGTAAATCTTCACAACTCCTGAAGCAATGCATGGCCATTGTTATGACATTATTAGTCATTAAGAAGAACGAAATAAACACTAGCCAAAAAATAAACAAATTAAAGAAACCTCACCTTTTATAAAATAATTAAACACGTGAGGCAATTCATTTAATCCAGAACAATTAGGGCTGTCCTAATTGGCTTAAGTTTTTTAAGTCAATAATTTTTAGCCTAACTTATTTGTTACGACATTATTAGTCACTAAGAAGAACAAAATAAACACTAGCCAAAAAATAAACAAATTAAAGTAACCTTAACTTTGATAAAATAATTAAACACGTGAGGCAATTCATTTAATCCAGAACAATTAGGGCTGTCCTAATTGGCTCAAGTTTTTTAAGTCAATAACTTTTAGCCTAACTTATTTGTTACGACATTATTAGTCTCTAATTAAGAAGAACAAAATAAACACTAGCCAAAAAATAAACAAATTAAAACCTTAACTTTGATAAAATAACTAAAGCACGAGGCAATTCATTTAAGGGCTTTATTAGTCCCATGTAGTAGGAGAGAACTCTCTCATGTCATAGAGATAATCATGTGTGAGACCCACTATTTATAGAAAAAGATAAAAAAAACACGGAAATCGATGTATATATAGGAGAGAAAAATACTTTCCTACAACATAAGAGTATATTTTCCATTCATTTAATCCAGAACAATTCGGGCTGTCGTCCTAATTAATTGGCTCAACTTTTTCAAGTCAATAATTTTTAGTCTAACGCAATGATAAATTGCAACTAAACGTGCTCACTTGACAAGTTTAACCTCTAATGTATCAAAATCAAATTTGCTCAGTTTGCCAACTTAGAATAAAATTATGCTACACTAGTACTTTCCTAGCACATATGAGAAGGTCATAGAGTCTTACATGAAAGGAAGAAAGCCAAATGTAGCCGCAGGATAACTTGCCGGGAAAACCCAGTAAATGAAGCTATCATTGTAGCAAATCAATGCCGCAAGTCATCCTTGGCTTCATTCCACTTTCAACCTCTCCACGAAAGACTCTTAGACCATAAACTTATAATATGCCCCTCATTTGTTTTTCCTTATTATATGTTGAGATATATAGTCCCACATTGATTGGATCAACAACTAATGTGGAGTTTATAAGGCCTTGGACACTCACAACACTGTATACATTTGAATTTGTAGCCAATCCATGCTCTATATTGCTATGATACGTAGTAGGTTGCTTCCATTTATAGCTAAATGCTGGGCTTAGTGGCAAAAGTTGATGCTCTTATGCAATCTCCACTATTATCATTTTGACTTACTATTCACAATCCTTTAGAGGAAATTGATAGTTACTCCTCTGAAAGCTTCCTTCAACATTTGGGTTGCACACCTTCCTTCCATGAATCAATTTGCCTCAATGCTAAATTCCCTTTTTGTGGGAATAGAATCCTCAAAAAAAGGGGTGTGGAATGAGGATTTGTTCTGTTGAATGGCTATGCTTTGTTGGTTATGGGCATGTCAAAGGGTCAGAGGATTTGGGTCATGTGTCTCATGCAGTGCTGGTGATTAAGAGTGTACAAATATGCTACTTGCTCAGAATTTTTTTCTTTTTAAAATTCATTTGCAAATGGCATGGGTATATGACTTACCTTCAAATGGCTAGATATGAAATGCTTATGATAACTTTTTATAGAACAATATAATTGATATGGTGCTAAGGAATAATATAATTCATATAAAGAAGATGCAGAAATTACCAAAAAAAGAAAAAGGGTTAAGGAGAGTTGGGAAAACTTTTTTCTGGCCAGATTTTCCAATTAATTAAGAATAAGATATTGTAATGGTATATTTTCAGCCAATAAACAGAAAAATATTTTTGCAGTTAATAATGCAGATAAGTTATTTGCATTTACTCTAAAGACGATGTCGTTTTGGGATTGAAATATTAAAAAATTATAATTATAAAGACTATAATAACCACGAAAGATATTAAAATTACAAAAACATCATGATTTCTGTCCCAAAACGACGTCATATTAGGTTTACTGCAGATAACTTATCTGCAATAACCGCATAAAAAGCGAACTAAACAAATTAGCCAAAAGTTAAACAGAAATTGAAAAAGTGCAAGGTAATGAATGTAATATAGAAGCCAATCTTTATTGTAAAACAATTCGGCAATTTTTTAGTCAATAGAAAAATATGTGTTAAGTGCGCTGATTGCTTGCTATGAATTGTTCTAATTTCAAACATATCGTTCCAAACTAACTTCATATTTGGAAGTTTTAATTAAGTCTATCTAATCGACAATACATGTAGAAGAATTACTTAATTCTCTTATGCTAATTGGTCCGAAACTCGAACATGAATTGTTAACATATGAAGCACGTCTCCTTAATCAATAGCCTTCTCTTGGATTAAACATTTATTTCCGCTTACAAATATTTTTAATTTATATTTTTTAAATTAAATAGAATACTAGCTATAATGTATAAATATTCATGATATGTGTATATTTAGATATGGTATATATATATCAGAGTAATATGCGGCATCTGATCTTAATTCAAATAATTTATTGTTCCTGTGCCATGAAAATAACACAGTTGTTTTAGTTTTAGTTTTAGTTTTTTTTTTTATTATTTTATTATTTTTATTTTTTATCAGACCTATGCTTATTTAAGGTTATCGATACATTATCAGAGATCAATATTAAGCTGGGCATGAGTATTATTATCAACGCAATAGACCGGTGTTTCATTTGGTATTCAAGCAGGTTCAATCAGAGTCGAGCATCGATAGGCGGTTCTCTCAAACTCCGTTTTCTCCATTTAGGCGTATTATGCAATATCATTGATGGGTGCTTGATTTTTAACGGGATGCAATGAAACAAGATCAAATTTATTATTTTCACTACGAGCCTAGAAAAGTACCAAGAGAAGAATGAGAGTACTTCTCCTTCATCAATAAGTTCTATGCAAAAAGAAGGCCCTCACCAAATAGAGGGGTTAGGCACGTGAAGTCACGCGCGTGACTCTTATCTCTGTGCTAGGGTTTTTCTATGGCATCCCAAATCAAAAACATCCACGAAATCCCCAAAATTTCTCTAGAAAAGACTTTAGATAAGGTTTGAACCCTTAACCCAAATAAATCCTTTAAATCTTTGTCAACTGAGCTACCCTTGAGGTTATCCACTTCTTTACTTCAATGTCAGATGAGTTGTTTTTTATTCTTGAAGCATCATGTCCTTTTATTTTATTTTTCCTGATACTGAATTTTCTGATTAATCTTGAAACTCATTCTTTTTTTTTTTATATCTATTTCCGTAAGCTCGTATTCGTCTAAAGCCCACAAGCAATTGAAGAGCATTAGATATAAAATAATTATCAAATCTATTATTTTGGCTTTAGTCCTCCATAAGGATGAATATAATAATATTTATATCTTTTAAGGACTAATTTAGTACTATAAGTATGAAATAAATTATATTAATACAAAATTATTATTAAATTAAGTAAAGGATATTAATATAAGTCAATAAGCATACTTTATGATTATTATTTTTTTAAAAAGTGTAATATCAAATTGAATAAAACCTCTTTTGGGTCCCTAACAAAAAATATGGTCTCCACTTTCGTCTCTTAAAAAACCCATATTAATTCTTTTTTAGGGACTAAATTGGATCTTGATTAAATTTCTGAGGAACCACAATTTCAAAAAATTGGAATGGTAGAGGAATCAAAAGTTAACTTTTTTTATAAAGGACGAAAATGGAGACCGAGGCTTTACTCTATTAAATTTAATAGGCCTACGTGGTAGAGTGTTGTGAACCTCCACATAAATTGCAATAGGAATACTTGGTAATCATCTCAACAACTCTGGGATGTAATTAGGGCAAAAACGTGGGAGTGTTTGTGAACCTCCACATAAATTCCACACAAAACTCACCATAATTGAATCTTCCAATTCAAGTCTTGGATGGATAGAATGTGAAACTCGTTAAATCTGGCCTTCAATGAGACAGAAACCCTTGGTAATAATCTCAACAACTCTTGCTCACATAACGAACATAAATCGGGTCATTAGCCCTTTAGGCCCCGGTCTACGATGAGACAAAAACTCTCAATGATTGTTAGGGCTATGCAAGGGTCAGGTCAGGTCGGGTTTTTGTGCTAACCTGATCCAACTTAGTTTATAGGTCAGGTATTTTGACCCGACCCAGTTTGATTTAATTTAAGGCAGGTCTGATCTGATTTGAATTTTTTTAAATTGTGTCACGTTTGACCTGACTTAGTTTCTGAAATGAGTCTGATTTAATTTCAAAACTTGGTCAAAACTAACCTGGCCCGCTTTTTTAATTATTTGGTTTCAAAACTTATTTTTTATTTGATTTTTTATAGTAATTGATTTAATTTTTAAACTCATGTAATTTAATTATTTATTTGTTTTAAAATATATAAATCATATAATAATTTGATATTTGTTTACTAAATACCTATTCTTCAAAAAAAATTGCTAATGTAATGTTACTATTCCATGGTAGTAATCATAGCAATTTATTAAATCATGCCATTCACAAATTAACAATTTAATAATCATAATAACAACAAGTATCAATCTACATACTAAGTGAAAATAATACTGTACTTTATTACAAAAAATAAAATAAAAAATGTTACTATACTTTTCTTGACCTATCCAGTTGTTTGATGATCCTCCGTCTCGTTGTTTGCACCGCCTGCTGAGTGACCAAATGGGAGTTCACTGGCCTAGGCTTGTGCATACTGTGCTTTAGTTTTGTTATTTTGTCCTTTACTTTCTTTTTGTTTCCAAAAAAAAAAAGAAAAAGAAAATGTAGCGATACCTGACTAGAGTGTTCGAGAATCCGTCAATGACAAGAGCATAGAGAAGCTTAGCGTTAGGGAAACAGCGAGCCATTGGTGATTCAAATCGAAATGAAATATTTCTGTACTCTGTAATCAATGAGAGAAAACAAGCTCTCCACAATATAGCGTTAGGTGAAACATAAACAAACTTGGTGAGTGAGTGATGAGCCTTTGTCAGACGACAATGTTGATGTTGTTAGAGAGTGAACGACAGAGAGAATTGGGAGAGGAGAGAACCCTAAACCACCAAATTGGCTTATGTGATTTTTTGTTTTTTGTTTTTTCACATGATGGATGTGAGTAAAGTTTTGGGTCAATTATTAAATTAAGTCAGCTCCAAAATTGACCCAAATACAAATGAATCAGTATTTAAAAGCAGTTCAAAAAAATAAATATTTATGGATCAGATCAGATTAAAGGCACAGCAAGTGAATCAACTTTTTTGCTAATATCCCTAATGATTGTCACAACAACTCATGCTTGTATGGAGAACAAAAGTTGATGCCTAAACTACTTCATCGAAACCAAGCTTACAACTGCATTGATAAGACCCTCAATTTACAAGTAGCTAATTAAGGAAAACCAAATTCAACTAAAACAAGAAAGAAGGAAATATAATCTTTTCGAATTTCATTCATTAATAAAGTGGAAATCATTTTCTCATGTCAGTAGAGATTATTTTCTCCTGCCCTCCTCACATGGATATTCGAGCCATATATTTTTTTAAAATCCAATGGGTCCCACTTGGTTGTATCAGCCGGAGAAAAATGTTCTCATGTTACACGATGAAATGCAACCCCATTATAAAAACTAACTTCTTGACAAAATCACCAAAGCTATACTTAAACAATTATAATAAAAGAACTAACCCTAATAATTTGCGGCCGAAGCCCAAATCTAACTAATAAAAAAAAAGATGCAATATTGCATATCCATACAAGACTTGAAACAATTTATCAAAGTGGACTATTTTTTCCCACGAAGTCATCCTAATAAAATAATAGATATTAAAAATTAAAAAAACTAAAGTGAAAATAAGATGAAAAATACAGAAATAAGTGGAAAAAAATATTTAAAAATAAAAATTAAAAAATAGCCAGGTAAAGGAAAATAAAAAATATAAAGGAATAGAATTAAAAATGAACTATATGAAACGGGGCAGGTTATATTTACAAACTTTTTTTTGTTTACAAACTACATTATGTAGGACCAGTCCTACATTAATCACACAGTATATGACCGGTCCTACATCAGTGTAACTGCAAAAAAAAAATTGTAAACGGATTCTATCCCACATGAAACATATGAAGAAAAATTGATCTAACCAACCATCTACCATGCAAAACAAAATATACACAAGGTGGATCAAAGATATAATACAAATAAAATATATTTCAACGCAAGGAGGAGAAGTGGATTAAAGAAATGAAGAATTATGCATCCATAAAATTGGAAGAGAAAGTGGATCTTTCAAAACAATAAGCTGGCCGGGATGATAAAAACAGAAAAAAGGGTACCCTAAACTAACCAAACTAGATAATGTCAAGAACCAAACCTTCCGGTAGCATGTATGTGTTGCTTTCTTTTCCCTCTCAAATTATATAATTCATGCCACAATATTTGTATAGCAAACATGACAAATTTCAACAAGTCACAATGAACATCAAGCTTTGAAGCTCTTTCCGGAGTCTCATATGAGAGGAAAGGGAGCAAAGGTAAGCCTGGACTCCCTGCCAGCAACATCCTAAGAGAGGATCCAGTTTTTAGCTGTAAATGCCGCCGGCAAGTCATCCTAGGCTCAAATATACTCTCTCAACCTCTTCATGCAAGACATTTGAGCAAACAACATTAAACTTCAACCACTCTTCTAATCTCTCACATTTCACACCTTTTTAATTTGTAGGCCATGTATTTTATATATAAGCACACAAGGTCAAAATAGAAAATTGGCCCCTCTTAACTAGTATGGACCTTTCGGTGGTGCTCCTTATCCAATACCCTTCTTGTTGTCTGGAATCAATCTTCATCTTGCTACGTGTAGCTTTAAGAATTAGATAAGAACAAGCAAAAGTTGACTTTGTTCATTAATATTTTCTTCCCAAAACTGTTTGTTGATTCATTAGTTACTGTTGTTGTGAGAATAGAATATAATTAAGGGAATAGTAGTGGTTAGTGGTTACCCATGTTTGTGTTATGGCATTGTCAATGAGAATTTGTTCTTTAACAGATTGGAATAAGCAGAACTGTTTTAGATTTTGACTTAATTGGGTCCCATATAGCTTGTGTTTAAGATTTTGACTTAATTAGGCAAAGAGGCTAAAATTTCATTGCTCCTAGATATCCTTTCAAATAGTATTCTCTTTCGAAAAGAAGGAAATCAAAGAAAAAGGTTATGTGAAATTAAGTCGAATATTTTTTTTCTAATGATGGATTAAAACAGAATTTTCTGACGACAACGATATGCTTGATTTAGTATAACCAAACAAAGAGAACTTTTCATTTGTGTACATAATAAAAAAGGAAGCTCAAATTATACAACTTGAAGAAAAAAAAGAAATCAGTTGTTGGTACTTTCACTTTTGAACCATTTAATAGAATAATTTTGTAAAGGGATTAATATTTCTCTGGTAAGCAAAAGATACACACATGAGAGTCGGTGTGATCTTATGAGAAGGAGAAAGACAAAGAGAAAAAGTGGAGTCCACCCATTTTTATTTGTGTGCATGGGATAAAGTTACAGAAATATTAAACCCTTTGGTGTAAAATAAAATTTTCTAGCAATTTTTAACTAATCATAACAAATAGTTTCATTTAATGTAAAATTAATTATTTGATTGACATAAGCATTTAAAATCTTTATTATTGTTAATTAATCCACCTAAGATTTATTCATCTTCTCATTCATCCAACAAACATGTAAAAGTCCCATGCTTTAAAGTCTAAACTAAATGAGAATTCAGTGTGATTGTCCTAATGTATATATCTGAAGCCTTTAACAAATGGACAAAGAAACATATAATACTTGCTCGTTAAACATTTTTAATTGTTGTCCAAAAAATAAAAAGAAGATAAATACTAAACTGAATGTAAATTTTTAAGACATTTTAATCCGTAGTTATCAGTGTCGTGTGATACACAATACGATTCGTACGATACAATATTATTCACAAACGCAACGATACATATCGTGGGGTGTATCGAAAAGGGGTTTGTACCCGATGCTACGACATGTATCGTGAATCATATGATACAAAAATTGAATCAAAATTTATAATTTTTAATATAAAAAAATTAAGATTTGATTTATGATTTAAATTAAAAGTAATCAAAAAAATTATTATTAATAAGGAAAAGAAAATAAAAAATTTATTTATAATTTAAATTCAAAAATCAATTGGTATTAATCAAGGAAATAATTAAATAAATATTTTAATACATATTTTTAAATTATTTTTTATTATATTTTTGTATCTTACGATTCGATACGATTCACAATACACGACACATAAAACTAGGGGTGTTCATCAATCAATCCAAACCGATTCAAACAGTGATGACCGAATCGAACTGAAAAATCGATAACCTAATTAACGAAAAATCAAAAAATTGAAATCTAAAAAAAAAAAAAAACCGCAAGATTTATTGGATTGGATCAATTTTTGGTTTGATTGGTGAAAATTGATCCAATCAAAACCGATCCAATGATTCCCCAATTTTTTCCTTTACCTACTTGAGCATTTCCCCAATCATAGCCCAAAGATTATATAGAAAAGTTCTAAACCTAAGACTCATTAACCCATCATGTTCGAGAAAGTGTGTAAGAACATGCACCGTTAATATAGGAATTTAATTCATTAAATATGATTTTACGAAATAATTCTATAATTGACGTAGAATAAATATAGAAAGACTTGAATAATTAATAAAAGGGCTTAATGATGTTCAAAGTCATTTTTCCTGACCAAAAGTGCAGATATCGGTTCTTCTTTACAGTATAAGAGCATATAGATGAAGCATCTCGGAAAATTATAATAAGTATGTGGATATTCCTAGAAAAATATATAGGACTGGTGTGACAAGTTTGGAGTCGAAATAATGAGAACTGGCGTCAGGACTGATACCGGTTACGTAAAAGCGCGTACCGGCAAAGTGCTGCGAAAATTATAATAAAAATATGATAAATCTTAGAAAAATAGCTAGGTTCATAATCTTAAGTTTTAGATTAAAATGATTAGTGGAGCCATTTGTGCTAATAAAATGAGATTAAATTTAATGCGAGTATAATTAGTCTTGGCACAAGTCTCTAGGTCATAATTACTTATTCCTACGTGCCTCCTCTTGCTGATATGCTTCAACCATTTTCCTCTCTTGTTGGACTTGAGTTCCATGCACCAAAATGTGCCAAGAACTCACCTTTCACATTGATTTCTTCACATTAAACCTTATAAACACTTAGTAGAGTGCATTGGGAGGGTGAAAAACAACTCTTTTCTGAGGGGTGGTTGCTGTTGTGGGGGGCTTGGGACTATCATCCTTGTTGGGAGAGTGTAGGAGCCATTTCCTTAATGGTTGATGCTTTAAGAAGTCACCTTTGAGTGTAAAAGACCAAGCTTGTGTGCCAAATTCATGGCCTTGCAAAGTCAGAATCTTGTGGCTGGTTTGAGAGCTCCAAGAGCACTTGTGGTTTCTGTTTTAAGCCTTTGGGTATGTTCCTCACCTTTGATCATGAGTTTCCTTATTAAAGATCAAGTCTTGGCATGAAAAATGGTAGGATTAAGTAGCTAACATGATCACTGGTCTAAATGGGTTTGAGATGCATGCTTTAACGTGTATGTGTTAAAAATGGAAACTTGGTTGGATATCTTCGCAAAAAATGCAGAACGACATTCTGTCGTGAAATATCCGGATATGGAGTTGGTGATATCCAGATATGGATATCCGCATATGGCCCCGACAAATATCCAGATATTCTGGGAATTTCGAGTTGGGTACTGTTTTGTTCATACAGAATGGTATATTGGGTTGATGGACCCATCGTTGGTTAATTTGAACCTTTGTAACAATTTAATTAAGTTTGAATCACTTAGATTAAGGGCTTATGGCTTTGGGAGAAGCCTAATGGCAAGAAACGAAAAAGGAAAGATTGTCGTTATGTCATGAACTTTTAGATTACGAATGTTGATATGATTGTTGGCCTAAACAGATTGTAATTGTGTTGCTTATGGACTTTGGGTTGGTGTGGACTCTTGAGTTTGGATTGTTAGCTTAAGAGGTAAGCTTTCGTGTCCCTAATTTTGCCCATTATTGGTTCCACCATAACTCATGGAGGGATGGTTTATATGCATAATGTGTTTTCATGAAATGATGATTATTGAAATGCTATTGAGCTGTTAAGTGCAAGTTCCTTATGACATGTATTTGATGTTCCACCTAGACGGTAAGCCCGAGTATGTGGCGTCATAAAAGATAGTGATTCTGTGGGTGAGGTACAAGCGGTGTTCCTTGTACTGTAGGGTGTAGATGTATGTAATTCCTGCATGTTTATTCTTTGGCCAATAGGATTCTGACACACATGACATGATTATATGCTGCATTGCACAAATTTTGGAACTTATACTGTTATACTGCTTTTGAACTTATATTGCACATGTAAGTGAGCTTGGGGTGGAGAGATCCTTGAGGACCTCTTGTCTTACCGAGATTTTTTTTTAGAGATCTCATCCCGTGTTGGGGCACATTTTTAGGTACAGGTACCTCGGGGGTTGATATCTCTAGCGGCAGGAGGCCGGAGCTGAGTTGATATATGCATGTCTACCTGTTATCGGTTTGGGTTTATACATGCCTTGTTATTTATGATATGGCTATATGCTTTGAGACATTGATTAGGCTTTGTTGCCTTATTTGGTTAGCATGGGGGTTGTCCATGCCACATTGACTATGTTATGCTTGTTCTACATTTGAGTTGTATAATAGTATCATGATATTTTTTAGTCTACTTGTTGTAGTTTCGTGACTAGATACACACTTATATCATGAGGTTATTCAATTAGTTCTTTATTGCTTATATACAGGCAATATTTTGAAAAAGGATTAAGTAATCAACTTGGTTAATAATGATGACGCCATAATTGAAAAGAAAAGTTAGCTTTCGCATTTAATTAGCTGCGCCATTACCATATGTATGTTTAATACGCTGGGTGCACACTGTAACACCCCGTGTATACCCGATTTGTTAACATCAGAATGGTATTAAGCGCAGCTTAATATTAATAAATTTCAGCGGAATCAACGTTAGAATTACTAAGTGAAAAATGCAGATAAACTTTTTCATTTATCCTACGTGTTGCAATTTTGTATAATTAATCTTACACTTACCTATTATCATAATCATTATTTACTCGTAATGTCCATTGATATCAAAATTATCCACTAATTACATTTTTGTTATACTTGACCATCAACATAATTAATTATTCATTTCATGACAATCTTACCAAATTCTTCTATTATCAAGTCAACCATGACATAGTAATAAAGACACCCTAAGACATCTGTTCACATCTAAATTATATATTATAGCTACTTGCCTTTTCACTCACATTTATTAAGCACCACACTTCTTAGAAGCGGTTTTAAGCCTTACATACTTAAGTATATAATAAGTTCAAAACACTAAATACAATGCATGTTCATGTTAAAGAAATATAATCGAGGCAATATATATATCTAAATTCTTATTAAATCATGTACAACAGTTCATATCTCTCATGTGATGTATGCAAGTGCGGTTCAACTGGCCAGGAAACATGATAGGGTTTATGCACGTCAGCGACCTATCTAAACATAAGGGTCGCATCATTATGCCTTACACACTAGGGTCGCAGCCTGATCGTGTAAGTAATCAACATCACATCCATACATTACATCAACTGCCTTACACACCAGGGTCGCAGCCTGATCGTGTAAGTAATCAACAGACATATTCACATATCTCATGTATATATCAATGCATATATCATTTTCATAAAAGCATACCATGCATATAAACCACCCTCCCATGGAGGTCGGTGGAACAAGCAACAGATCAATCCGAGGACCAGAAGCTTACCTTATCCGTGTAACAGCCCGTGTTAACCCGGATTGTTAACACGCTATCGTATTAAGCCACGCTTAATTAAAATGCGGAATAACTTTTTCTTTAATTCAATTATGACGTCATTAACTTAACCAACTTGATTACTTAATCATTTTCATAAAAATACTGCCTGTATGTAAATTGCAAGACAACTAACTGAATACCTCGTACATAAATATAATGTGAGTATCTAAAGCCACAGGTCTACACAAGTAGCCTGGGTCAAAATCCTGATACTTTAATTACAACATTAACATAAAAAGACGATAACAATCATGTGGCATGGACAAACCCCATGCTCACCAAATAAGGCAACAATGCCCACAAATAGTCTCAACATAACTTAACATAAATAAAGCATAAAACATAACAGCAAATCCAACAAGACAGCATATCAGAATATCAGCTCAACTCTGGCCTCCTGCCACCTGAGCCCTCAACATTACCTGACCCTGAAATAAGCGTCCCCAACCGTGGGGTGAGATCTCTAACAAGAAATCTCAGTAAGACAAGGGGTCCTCAAGGAGTCTCCACCCCAAGCTCACTTACATGTGTAATATAAGTTCCAAAAACAGTATTACAGTATAAGTTCTAAAATCATGCGATGCAGCAATTAATCATGTCATGTGTGCTTTCAAATCTACTGGCCAGAGAAATGTAGGAATACGTCTATGCCTACATGAGTACATGTGTAAGAACTCGCACCGCTAATTAAGGTAATTAGTAAACTAATTATGATAATTAGGAAATAATTCCATAATTGACCTTAATAATTATTAATGGGCTTAGATAATTATATTGAGTGAGTAAAAATGCTGAAAGTCGCTTTTTGGAAGAAAAGCGCAGATACCGGTTCTGCTACTCGGTATAAATGCGTACCGGAAAAGTATCCCGGAAAATTATAACGAACGCATGATAATTACTAGAATATTATATAGGACTTGTAAAACAAGTTTCAAGTCAAAATGACGTAATCTGATGCCAGAACTGATACTGGCTATGGAAAAGCGCGTACCGGAAAGGTGCTCCGAAAAATAAAATAAAAATATGACAAATCTTAGAAAAATGCGTAGGTCTAGAATCCGAAGTTTGGGATCAATATCTTTTACTTTGCGATTAAGGCTAATACTGCGCGTGTGTAGCCTTGTGCCTATAAATAGACATTTTTGGCACACAACCCTAGACATCCTTATTTCCTACGTGGGTTTTGGGTGGCTGCAGCTTGCCTCCCTTCTTCCTCCCTTCATCCTTGGCCATTTGGCTTGAAAGTTGCCACCTTTAGCTTAAATCCTCCCTCTTTCACCATGGAAACACTTGAGTGAGTGCATTGTAAGTAGGGTTGTGGTCTTGTTTCTGAGGGTGTTGCTGTTTGAGGGAGAGTGTGAGGCTGAGTTCCTTCCTTGGCTTGGTTGGGAGTCTTGTTCTTGAGTGGTGAAGCCTCAAGAAGCTTTCCTTGTGAGGAAAGGTCCTTCCTTGGGTGACATTTTCGTGCACCTTGAGGTCTGTATATTGGAGCTGACTTGTGAGCTCCAAGAGCACCATTGTTGGCTGCTCAAAGCTTGGGGTAAGTTCCTACACCTTTGATCTTAAGTTTTAATGCTTAAAGTTGGTGTCTTGGCATGTAAAAGATTAAAATGAAGTAACCAACACCTAAATGAACTTGTATATGCTTAAAGATGCATGCTTTAACGTGTACATGTGTTAAAAGTTGGATCTTTGGGATGGATATTCACGAAATGCAGAAACTGCATTCTGTCGTGAGATATCCGGATATCTGTCGAACAGATATCCGGATATCAGTATCCGGATATGGTATCCGGATATTGATATCCGGATATGGGATCTGGGTATCCGGATATGACATATCCGGATATGTCCAGTGTGGTATCCGGATATGGCATATCCGGATATGCCCCTTCTGATATCCGGATATCCTGGGTTCTGCACAGACAGTAGCTTCACTGTATGAACAGTAAGCTATGGGGTGTGTGTGGACCCTAGTTTAAGGAAGTTGAACTTCTGTAATTAATAAACTAAGTCAGAATCACATGATTAAGGGCTTATGGCTTTGTTGGAAGCCTTAAGACGTAAAACGTAAAGGAAAGGCGTAGTCTTTAAGTTGTATGCTTGTGATGCATTAATATTGATGTAATGTTGGTCCATATCAGATTGTGATACTGCTGTTTGTGGACTAGTGAGTGGTTGGACTCTTGGCTTGGATAGCTAGCTTGCAAGGTAAGCTTTCGTGTCCTCGGTTTAGCCATTTTGATGTTCCACCATGTCCCATGGGGATGGGTTTATGCATGCTGTGTTACATGCTTTGATTATTTTGGAAATGCTGTTGAGCTGTTTATATGTAATGAGCATTATGATATGCATGTGGTGTCCACCTAGACGGCAATCCTGAGTATGTAGTACATACAAGATGGAGAAGCATGTGGGTGAGGTGCAGGTAGTATCCATGTACTCATGTAGGCATAGACGTATTCCTACATTTCTCTGGCCAGTAGATTTGAAAGCACACATGACATGATTAATTGCTGCATCGCATAGTTTTGGAACTTATATTGTAAATACTGTTTTTGAACTTATATTACACATGTAAGTGAGCTTGGGGTGGAGACTCCTTGAGGACCCCTTGTCTTACTGAGATTTCTTGTTAGAGATCTCACCCCACGTTTGGGGACGCTTATTTCAGGATCAGGTAATGTTGAGGGCTCAGGTGGCAGGAGGCCAGAGCTGAGCTGATTGATGATATGCTGACTGCTGTTATGTTTTCCGACTGTTGTTTATGTTTTCTGCTGAGTTTATGTTATGACTGTTATTGGGCATTGTTGCCTTATTTGGTGAGCATGGGGTTTGTCCATGCCACATGATTGTTATTGTCTTCTTAATTGCTGTTGTAATTAAAGTATCAGGATTCTGACCCAGGCTACGTGTTGTAGTCCTGTGGCTTTAGATACTCACATTATATTTATGTACGAGGTATTCAGTTAGTTGTCTTGCAATTTACATACAGGCAGTATTTTTATGAAAATGATTAAGTAATCAAGTTGGTTAAGTTAATGACGTCATAATTGAATTAAAGAAAAAGTTATTCCGCATTTTAATTAAGCGTGGCTTAATACGATAGTGTGTTAACAATCCGGGTTAACACGGGCTGTTACATTTTATGGTATCAGAGCACTTTCTAGGGAAAAGCCTGTATGTATTGCAATAACTTAGGATGTGTCGTTGCGTGTCTACTTTGTGTTCTCTCTGACTGGTGTGTGTAATGATAATGCATGTGTGACCACATGGCGTGGGCCTGATCAACTCATTCTTTGTGTAACTTGTGCAGAGTCATGGTACCACCGAGGAGGAACGCGAGTACGAGCGAGGATCAGACGGATCCTGTCCTGGCTGCATTAGCTGAGATGCAGGCGGCCCGACTAGCCGACCAGGAAGCCACGAGGCTGGCAAACCGGGTGATGCTGGACGCAATTAGAGATGCGAACCGGCAAACCACGGCAGAGGTTCTGGAGGAGAACCGGATGGCCAACATGACGATGATGAGGGTCATGTTGGAGGAGCTGAGGGCTGGTCCTGCTGCGGGCCAGGGTCCTCCACCACCTCCACCGCCGCCACCGCCTCCACCTCCGCCTAGTCAACAGGAGGACACCCAGAGCCAGATGGGCGAGGGTAGTCATTTGACGGGGGCTATGCAGACTATCCCCGTACTTGCTGAGGATCGTGACGAGATCGATCGCCGGCTGAATGCTTTCCGCAAGCATAAGCCACCTTCATTCGACGGATCGTATGATCCCATTGCTGCTGCTAGATGGCTTCAGGCGCTAGACAAGATTTTCCGGATCATGCAGTGCACCGATCCGCAGAAGCTGTTGTTCGCCACTTATATGCTGGAGGGCGAGGCCCATGAGTGGTGGACCAACCTTTCTCAGGTCTACGAGATGCAGGGTCATGTGATGACATGGCCATTCTTCGAGGAGAGCTTCTTGGGCCAGTACTTTCCTTACGACTCTCAGGAAAGGAAGCAGGGAGAGTTCGACCGATTGGTTCAGGGCTCGTTGTCTGTCGACGAGTACCTGGCCAAGTTTAATGAGCTGGTGAAGTTTTCACACTTCAGGATGGCGAGGCCTACTCCTACATTCTTGGCTGCTAAGTTCCGCAGGGGACTTAATGAGGATATTGCTGGTTACTTAGCTGGGTCTGCATCCAGAGATTTTGGGACACTGGTCCAGCAGTGTCGTGATATTGAGGACTTCTACAGCACAAGTAAGGCCAAGAAGGCCAAGATGGAGGTACCACAGGGTACCGGCGGTTCCACTCCCTGGAAGAGTAAAAATTTTGCGAACAAGGGCAAGGGCAAGCAGATGGCGGCTAAGCAAGCGCCAAATCAGTTTAGAAAGACTGCTACTCCGGGGAACGCCGCTAGACCTCCTGCTCCCAGATGTTCGGGATGCGGGAAGTCACATTTTGGGCCGTGTTCTACCGGGCAGCTGATATGCTTCCAGTGTGGCAAGGAGGGCCACTATTCCAGAGATTGCCCGACGGCGAGGGTTGCTGCAGTGCAGGCTGTGCCATTGCAGATGGTTCCTACCGGGGCACCAGCAGTGCCACCTACTACGGGGCGTGTGTATATGTTAGATCGTCAGCAGTCGGACAGAGCTCCGAACCTGGTCAGAGGTACTGTTACCATTGGTGGTTCAGCTGTTGATGTGTTATTTGATTCCGGGGCAACGCACTCTTTTGTTGCTACCCCTATTGCTGTGGGGCTTGAGTTGCCCAGTGATGTGCTTTCTCCACCGATGCGGGTGACCACCGCCACCGGAGAAAAATGTTTGACCTCCACTGTTCATCGCGATGTAGCGTTTCAGTGGGATGGCCGTGACTTCTTGGTAGATCTGATAGGATTGCCGATGGCCAGCCTTCAAATTATTTTGGGCATGGATTGGTTGTCAGAAACTGTGCAATGATTGACTGTTGTGCCAAGAAAGTGGTGATGTCTCCGGGTGGGTCCACAGCCAGTTCCTCACCGTTCATTTCAGTCCTGCAGGCGAGGAGGGCCTTGAGAGCAGGGGCATTTGGCTATGTCATGTTGGGAGGTTTGGTGAGTGGGACACAGGAGGATCTCACTGGCATTCCTGTGGTGAGGGAATTCCTCGAGGTGTTTCCTGAGGAGATTCCTGAGTTTCCACCGCAGAGGGAGATAGAGTTCTCCATAGATTTATTGCCTGGTGTGGGGCCTATCTCGTTGGCTCCATACCGGATGTCGCCACCAGAGTTGGCGGAGCTGAAGAAGCATATCGAGGAGCTTTCAGCAAAAGATTTTATTCGGCCGAGTGTGTCTCCCTGGGGAGCACCGGTCATTTTTGTTAAAAAGAAAGATGGGACCATGCGGTTGTGCACCGACTACAGACAGTTGAACAAGGTGACAATCAAGAACAAGTATCCTCTTCCACGCATTGATGATTTGCTGGATCAGCTCAGGGGTGCTTGTGTGTATTCTAAGATTGATCTCCGGTCCGGTTACCATCAGATACGGGTAAAGCCGGAGGATGTCCCAAAGACAGCATTTCGCTCGAGGTACGGGCACTATGAGTACTTGGTGATTCCGTTTGGACTCACCAATGCACCCGCAGTGTTTATGGACTACATGAACAGGATTTTCCAGCCGTACCTGGATCAGTTTGTGATCGTCTTCATTGACGACATCTTGATCTACTCCAAGACGGAGGAGGAGCATACTGAGCACTTGAAGATTGTGTTGCAAGTGCTAAAAGAGAAAAAGCTCTATGCGAAGCCGTCAAAATGTGAGTTTTGGCTCAAGGCGGTGAAATTTCTGGGTCATGTAATTTCTGCTAATGGAGTTGCAGTTGATCCGAACAAGAGTGAGGCCGTGATGGATTGGGAGAGGCCCAAGACGGTTACTGAAGTGAGAAGCTTCTTGGGTTTGGCAGGCTACTATCGGAGGTTCATCGAGGGATTCTCCAAGATGGTGCTACCGATGACTCGTCTTACCCGAAAGGAGACTCCATTCGTGTGGACACATGAGTGTGAGGAATGTTTCCAGGAGTTAAAGGAGAGACTGACTACGGCTCCAGTGTTAGTTCTTCCTGATCCTGCGGAACAATTCGAATTATACTGCGATGCCTCTGGTAAAGGACTTGGCTGTGTGCTGATGCAGAAAGGGAAAGCGGTTGCTTACGCTTCAAGACAGTTGAAACCTCACGAGGAGAACTACCCGACTCACGACTTGGAGTTGGTAGCCATTGTTTTTGCTTTCAAGATTTGGAGGCATTACCTGTTTGGCATGAAGTTTGCTGTTTTCAGTGATCACAAGAGCCTGAAGTATCTGTTCGACCAGAAGGAGTTGAACATGAGACAGCGTAGATGGATGGAGTTCTTGAAGGACTACGACTTTGAGTTGAGGTATCATCCTGGCAAGGCCAATGTGGTAGCCGATGCTTTGAGTCGGAAATCCGTGAGCTTATCTAGCTTAATGATGAACGATTACGAGATGATCGAGAAGTTCAGAGACTTGAGAGTGAACTCCTTGTTTGGGGGCGCACTGCTCGAAATGGAAACAGCAGAAGTGATCAATGAGCTGATGGAAAAGATCAAAGAGGCGCAAATGCAAAGAGAATGCCTTGATTACGTGAAGAACCAGGACGGTGTGTCTTGGAATGATGATGGTTTATTGCTGTTCCAGAAGAGGATTGTTATTCCTCGAGGGCCATTGACCGAAGAGGTTATGGCAGAGGCTCATAAGGGCCGGTTCACTATCCACCCTGGTGCTACAAAAATGTACCAGGATTTAAAAAGGAATTTTTGGTGGCCGGGCATGAAGAAGGACATAGCGGTCTACGTGTCCAAGTGCCTTATTTGTCAGAAAGTAAAGATCGAGCACCAGAAACCGTCTGGTAAACTTCAACCTCTTGAGATTCCACAGTGGAAGTGGGAGAGTATTTCCATGGACTTCGTGGTGGGATTGCCTAAAACTCAGGCTGGTTGTGACTCTATCTGGGTCATAGTGGACAGATTGACCAAGTCTGCCCATTTTCTTCCAGTGAAGGTGAGCTTCACTACAGAGCAGTTGGCCAAGCTTTATGTCCGCGAGATTGTGAGGCTTCACGGGGTGCCCGAGAGTATCATCAGTGATAGGGACCCGAAGTTCACATCTCGGTTCTGGGAGGCGCTGCAGGAGGCTTTTGGTACGCAGTTGAGATTGAGTACCGCCTATCACCCTCAGACTGACGGACAGACTGAGCGGACCATCCAGACATTGGAGGACATGTTGAGAGCTTGCACGTTGGAGCAGGGTTCTGCATGGGATAGGTACCTTCCGTTGGTTGAATTTTCATACAACAACAGTTTTCATGCTAGTCTGGGCATGGCACCCTACGAGGCGCTGTACGGTAGGAGGTGTCGGACTCCTACTTGCTGGTCTGAGGTTGGAGATAAAGAGCTATTCGGCTTGGACTTTGTCCAAGATACTACCCTACAGATCCAGATGATCAGGGAAAAGTTGAAGCAGGCGCAGAATCGTCAGAAGAGCTACTACGATGTCAAGCATCGACCACTGGAGTTCAGTGAGGGTGAGCACGTGTTTGTGAAACTTTCACCTGTCACCGGTGTTGGACGGGCACTCGGCGTGAGGAAGTTGAGCCCGCGATTCATTGGGCCCTACCAGATCCTTGGTAGAGTAGGACCAGTTGCCTATCGACTCGCCTTACCTCCGAACCTAGCCAACATCCACGACGTGTTTCACGTGTCTCAGCTTCGGAAGTACATAGCAGACCCTTCGCACGTGGTGCAGCCGGATGATGTGGAGGTTCGGGAGAACCTAAAGACTCCCGTCGGACCACTCAAGATTCTCGATCGAGGCGAGAAACAGCTTCGGAGCAAGATCATTCCGATGGTCAAAGTGCAATGGTCAGGAAGAACTCCTGAGGAGTGTACCTGGGAGCGAGAGGATGAGCTTCTCCGACAGTATCCCGACTTTCGAGACAGGTATGTTTCTGATTTTGAGGACAAAATCCTTAAAAAGGTGGGGTGAATGTAAGAACCCGCACCGCTAATTAAGGTAATTAGTAATTAATTATGATAATTAGGAAATAATTCCATAATTGACCCTAATAATTATTAATGGGCTTAGATAATTATATTGAGTGAGTAAAAATGCTGAAAGTCGCTTTTCGGAAGAAAAGCGCAGATACCGGTTCTGCTACTCGGTATAAATGCGTACCGGAAAAGTATCCCGGAAAATTATAACGAATGCATGATAATTACTAGAATATTATGTAGGACTTGTAAAACAAGTTTCAAGTCAAAATGACGTAATCTGATGCCAGAACTGATACTGGCTATGGAAAAGCGCGTACCGGAAAGGTGCTCCGAAAAATAAAATAAAAATATGACAAATCTTAGAAAAATGCGTAGGTCTAGAATCCGAAGTTTGGGATCAATATCTTTTACTTTGCGATTAAGGCTAATACTGCGCGTGTGTAGCCTTGTGCCTATAAATAGACATTTTTGGCACACAACCCTAGACATTCTTATTTCCTACGTGGGTTTTGGGTGGCTGCAGCTTGCCTCCCTTCTTCCTCCCTTCATCCTTGGCCATTTGGCTTGAAAGTTGCCACCTTTAGCCTTAATCCTTCCTCTTTCACCATGGAAACACTTGAGTGAGTGCATTGTAAGGGGTTGTGGTCTTGTTTCTGAGGGTGTTGCTGTTTGAGGGAGAGTGTGAGGCTGAGTTCCTTCCTTGGCTTGGTTGGGAGTCTTGTTCTTGAGTGGTGAAGCCTCAAGAAGCTTTCTTTGTGAGGAAAGGTCCTTGCTTGGGTGACATTTTCGTGCACCTTGAGGTCTGTATATTGGAGCTGACTTGTGAGCTCCAAGAGCACCATTGTTGGCTGCTCAAAGCTTGGGGTAAGTTCCTACACCTTTGATCTTAAGTTTTAATGCTTAAAGTTGGTGTCTTGGCATGTAAAAGATTAAAATGAAGTAACCAACACCTAAATGAACTTGTATATGCTTAAAGATGCATGCTTTAACGTGTACATGTGTTAAAAGTTGGATCTTTGGGATGGATATTCACGAAATGCAGAAACTGCATTCTGTCGTGAGATATCCGGATATCTGTCGAACAGATATCCGGATATCAGTATCCGGATATGGTATCCGGATATTGATATCCGGATATGGGATCTGGGTATCCGGATATGACATATCCGGATATGTCCAGTGTGATATCCGGATATGGCATATCCGGATATGCCCCTACTCATATCCGGATATCCTGGGTTCTGCGCAGACAGTAGCTTCACTGTATGAACAGTAAGCTATGGGGTGTGTGTGGACCCTAGTTTAAGGAAGTTGAACTTCTGTAATAAATGGACTAAGTCAGAATCACATGATTAAGGGCTTATGGCTTTGTTGGAAGCCTTAAGACGTAAAACGTAAAAGAAAGGCGTAGTCTTTAAGTTGTATGCTTGAGATGCATTAATATTGATGTAATGTTGGTCCATATCAGATTGTGATACTGCTGTTTGTGGACTTGTGAGTGGTTGGACTCTTGGCTTGGATAGCTAGCTTGCAAGGTAAGCTTTCGTGTCCTCGGTTTAGCCATTTTGATGTTCCACCATGTCCCATGGGGATGGGTTTATGCATGCTGTGTTACATGCTTTGATTATTTTGAAATGCTGTTGAGCTGTTTATATGTAATGAGCTATTATGATATGCATGTGGTGTCCACCTATACGGTAAGCCTGAGTATGTAGTACATACAAGATGGTGAGGCTGTGGTGAGGTACAGGTAGCGTCCTGGTACTCATGTAGGCATAGACGTATTCCTACATTTCTCTGGCCAGTAGATTTGATATGCACACATGACATGAATAATTGCTGCATCGCATAGTTTTGGAACTTATACTGTAAATACTGTTTTTAGAACTTATATTACACATGTAAGTGAGCTTGGGGTGGAGACTCCTTGAGGACCCCTTGTCTTACTGAGATTTCTTGTTAGAGATCTCACCCCACGTTTGGGGACGCTTATTTCAGGATCAGGTAATGTTGAGGGCTCAGGTGGCAGGAGGCCCGAGCTGAGTTGATAGTTTGATATGCTGTTCTGCTGGATTGACTGCTGTTATGTTATGTTTTCCGCTTTATTTATGTTATCATGTTGAGACTGTTTTGTGGGCATTGTTGCCTTATTTGGTGAGCATGGGGTTTGTCCATGCCACATGGTTTGACCATTGTCTTTTGGTTTAATGTTGTAATTAAAGTATCAGGATTTTGACCCAGGCTGCATGTTGTAGTCCTGTGGTTTTAGATACTCACATTATATTTATGTACGAGGTATTCAGTTAGTTGTCTTGCAATTTACATACAGGCAGTATTTTTATGAAAATGATTAAGTAATCAAGTTGGTTAAGTTAATGACGTCATAATTGAATTAAAGAAAAAGTTATTCCGCATTTTAATTAAGCGTGGCTTAATACGATAGTGTGTTAACGGACCGGGTTAACACGGGCTGTTACAGTCCTCAAGGAGTCTCCACCCCAAGCTCACTTACATGTGTAATATAAGTTCTAAAAAAACAGTATTACAGTACAAGTTCTAAAATCATGCGATGCAGCAATTAATCATGTCATGTGTGCTTTCAAATCTACTGGCCAGAGAAATGTAGGAATACGTCTATGCCTACATGAGTACATGGATACTACCTGCACCTCACCCACATGCTTCTCCATCTTGTATGTACTACATACTCAGGATTGCCGTCTAGGTGGACACCACATGCATATCATAATAGCTCATTACATATAAATAGCTCAACAACATTTCAAAATAATCAAAGCATGTAACACAGCATGCATAAACCCATCCCCATGGGACATGGTGGAACATCAAAATGGCTAAACCGAGGACACGAAAGCTTACCTTGCAAGCTAGCTATCCAAGCCAAGAGTCCGCACAAACTCAAAGTCCAAACACAGCAGAATCACAATCTGTTTTAGACCAATAATTATATCAATATTAATATTCTAATATTTACAATGTTAAACTAGACATCTTGAGGTTTCCAACGATATACTTTATGCCTCAATCGGAGTTGTATAACTCCGGTTATGATTTTCGCAAAGTGACTGCTGCCAACTGAATTTCCAGCAACCAAGACGCGACTTTAAACTAACACTGAGATCAAACCACTTATCCAATGGCTACGAAATTTTACAGGGTTATAGCCTTATGTGTTAGCTACACATAGGTCCAAACGGCACTCGATTTGGAGCTCTGTAGCTCAAGATATCGAATTTTTACCGAAACAGGTTCGTTGCTGTCCCCATATCCGGATATGGATATCCGGATATCATATCCGGATACTGATATCCGGATATCTGCCCGACAATATCCGGATATCTCACGACAGAATGCATTTTCTGCATTTCGTGAATATCCAATCCATAGGTTCAACTTTTTAACCGATTAAAGGCACTTAAACATGCATTTCTAGGTGTGTTTAACCTACCCCACCCTTAAGTTATTAACTTAGCTCAATACATGCATCAAGGTTCCATTTTTAAGCATTTAAACCCATGATCATAGTTGGTATAACTTACCAAAGCTCAAAAACAGAATAGGCAGTGCTCTTGGAGCTCTCCAAGGTTCCTCAAACTCAGCCTAAGTAGGAGCACGAAAATGGCACTTCAAGGTGGGTTCTTGCACCACAAGAAGGCACTTTGAAGCTCACAATGACTACCACAAAGTAGCCATTACTTAAGCTTCAAACTCATGCTCACTAACTACACACACACAGCTTTCTCAACACAGAATGATGGCCACAATGCAGCCCCAAAGTTTACTCTCACCTTCACAAGTGTTTAAACAAGCATGAAAGGTGATCACTTGGCTAAAGAATGAAGAAGAAGAAGAAGAAGAAGAAGAAGAAGAGTGGCAGCTGCAGCAACTCACGTAGGAAATGAATATGGCCTAGGGTTTTGTGCCCTTAATGGGTCTATTTATAGGCAAGCCACTTAAACGCGCAGTATTAGCCTTAATCGCAAAGTAAAAGATCTTGATCCCAAACTTCGGATTCTAGACCTACGCATTTTTCTAAGATTTTTCATATTTTTATTTTATTTTTCGGAGCACCTTTCCGGTACGCGCTTTTCCATAGCCAGTATCAGTTCTGGCATCAGATTACGTCATTTCGACTTGAAACTTGTTTTACAAGTCCTACATAATATTCTAGTAATTATCATTCATTCGTTATAATTTTCCGGGATACTTTTCCGGTATGCATTTATACCGAGTAGCAGAACCGGTATCTGCGCTTTTCTTCCGAAAAGCGACTTTCAGCATTTTTACTCACTCAATATAATTATCTAAGCCCATTAATAATTATTAGGGTCAATTATGGAATTATTTCCTAATTATCATAATTAACTTACTAATTACCTTAATTAGCGGTGCAGGTTCTTACAAATAGCACCGAATTAGATAATCATTCATTGATTATCAAGAGCCTTGATTAATAACAGATGGTAGATCCCCAGGCTAGCTCAAGAAAAGGGATGAGACAATTTCAGTTGATGACGACTAGTGGGATACATGGACTTGGGCTTTAGGCTCAAGTTTGTACTCAAGAGCAAGTGGGAGATTGTTGGGGTTTTGCTCTTTCACTAATGCCCAATATGGTCAAGAGTGTAAGAAGAGCCCAAGAAACCTAAAGCCCATTCAGTTTAGGGTTAGGGTTTCTTGGGACCCATATATATTCTACGTTTTAGTCATCAGCCTCCTCTAGGGGTTATCACTTGGTTGTTGCAGAGGCTGATGTATGGTCATCTCCCTGAAAGTGAGAAAGTGCCCACACACTTCCCGTTTCCCCTTGAGTCATAGTCTGGAAGATCTGCCACAGTCCAGCATCAAGGGATTTGTTCGTGCTGCGGCGCTGAGGTGAGCAGTTCGTGAAGAGTAATCATATAAGGGAAGATTCTACACGAGATCTCCGCACCAAGAGATAATCGTGAAACGAGGATGATTCGGTAAGTATACCAATGTACTAGGTCCTAAATCGCTTCCGCGTAAATCTAATAGTTCCTACAGAAAATGGGTTGCTGAGATAAGAGATCCATCACAACGAAAACGGTTGTGGTTGGGTACCTATGACACAGCTTTGGATGCGGTCGTGGCCTATAACAATGCAGCCATTAAGCTGCATGGACCTGATACGCTCATCAAATCAATATCTTACCGCCACCAACCGGGATGATGTGCTCGCCGAAAAATACAAACCCTCATACACCGGAAACTTCAGTCACAACCTATGAAGCACCGACACTTCAAAAATTTTAACGTGTCGTGTCCGACACTCCAACACACGTTATAGAAATTAAAAAAAGGTTCAAAAGTTACGTTGCGTTGTGTTTTTAGTTCCAACTATTAGATTCGTTGGATTACGGTTACCATTTTATTGAGTTTAATATAAATATTTGGGATATCTTATCTTTTTTTGCAAAATTGAATAATATTTTAAGTTTAGTTTCAATTTTTGTTAAATTATTGAATATTAAATATAATATACACTACATAAATTAAAAATGTTATTTAATATCAAAACGTGTCCTAACGTCGAAATCTAACATTTCTTAAAATTAACGTGTCGGAGTATCATGTCGTGTCACGTGTCCCGTATCGGTGTCTCTGCTACATAGGCCACAATAATCGAGGGTTAGACACATCAGCGTTGTCATGTTATTTAGTCATATGTCTTTGTATCAGCATGTTTTGGTTTTTGGGCAAACTATGTAGGATAATTTAAGAATGCGCTGTACGTATATAGAACCTCCTGAGTGTGTTAAGAGAAAAGGTTAGTATTGAGAATGGATTCAAAAGTTGTTGAAAAAAGGAGATCTTTGTGAATGTTTTATGATATTATGATCTTTGGATTAAATGCACAATGTACTTGATATGTTAATGATTATAAAATTTACATTAACTTACCAAAAATAAAAATTTAAATTAATTCAAGCATTATTTCCATTGTCCAAATTTGAGATCTTTCCATAAGACATACTTTTCTTTTAGTAGAAATATAGAGATTTTTAATTGAAAAATATTTGTTTTCAATATTATTCTCTTTATATGAACTTCTTTCAAAGCTAAAAATTTATAACTTCCTAAAAAAAGGATTGAACGGAATTTTGAAAGAGATTTTTCTTTCAAAAAGGAAAAAATACAAAATAAAAGACTTGTGTAATCGTCACTCAAGTGAAAAGGATGATATAAAAAAGAAGGCCTATGGCTATGACTCAAGTTTTTTATTTTTTATTTATTAACTAATGTCTAGAGTAAATTTAACTAAGATATTAATCAACTGACTATATATATATTTCAAAATTAGGTTTTTACCCTTGAAATTTATTTTTTACAACTAAATATTAATATAATCAACATGAGAATCTTCTACGTGGCTCATTTACCCACAAATGATAATTTGCATTCAAAATGATGTTTTGTAGATTTTCTTTCATTTATTAACAGTACAACATAGAAGTTATTGAAATAAGATTTTTTTAATGACCGCTAGATGCACGAAAATTAATTATTAAGATTTAGTATAAGACTTATTATTGTTATATGTGTATAAGTTGATTCTAACTCATATATGTGCATGTATGTGTGCGTGTCTTTGTTTAAATAGATAAAATGAAAGATATATAAAGACATAACGGCTTTGATGATCAAATCAATGGACTGAAACCGAGGTAATTGCCTTGGTCACAGGGAATATATAACACCCCATCAATAGCCGGAGAATTATTATCTGTAATGGCATTATAAGCATCATGTTTAATTAAATAAATGCGAAAGTTAATTAAATAAATTCACGATTAGCAATATAATCAAATGTTAATAAATTTCTTACTTCTTCGTTATGTTTTGCAAAATGCGGAATATCAAACACTCTCATAATAAATCATGTTGCCTAGCCATCCATAGCGGAGGACTTACATACATAACATTGTCTCAAATAATAAACAACATGTACATCATATGACCAAAATAGCACAAATGCTTAAGTGACATAAACTTTTACTTATTCTTCAACAACAGTAAACACATTATTACATAATGGCATAGACAACCCTTATACTCTCAACAACATAACACCATGTCTTGTACAAATACATATCAATCAACATAATAGCAATAAATATCTCATGTCATATAGTATCTCTATCTGAGCCTCCTGCCCTGAGAAGCACCAATCCCATCGGTTTCAGTACCTCGAATATGGGTCCTTAAAGGACTTCTCTGCCCCAATGTTCACTTAAAATGTAAAAGCAATAAAACAGACATAAACTCAAGCATATCGTTCCCCAGGCTAACAGTCCTCATATAAACTCTCATACACAACAAAACCTATGCACATGACATGCATTATATCATACTTTGTGCAATTACATACACAACATATAAACTACTACTCCCTTTAGAGCATGGTGAAACAAACACGCGATAAACCAATGATTGAAAGTTTACCTGTCAAAACCATGTCCTCTGATAAATATCAAGATACAAGAGGAATTGATAGTAATCCTTGTTGTGTTAAACTACACAACATTGGTTCTATTATATAGCAAACCAATTGAAGAATACAATGAGACACACACAATGTGGGACTAACACTCTTAACACAATGAGACACACACAATGTGGGACTAACACTCTTAACACTCCCCCTCAAGCTGTAGCATATAGATCATATGCTACAAGCTTGATACATAAATAATACTCCTATTAGGAACCAAAAGCAACAGTGCTACATCAACAAAATGAAATGACCAAGTAACATAACATCAAAATAAATCTCCTATATGAGAAACCAAAAATCAACAATGTGCTAAAAATGGCGTCGGAATGAACATCAACATGGAAGATGCCGGAATGATCATCGGCAAAGACATCTGTGCTGGAATGACTATCAGCAACATGGACGACGGTATGGAAGATGCCGGAATTATCATCGGCAAAGACAACTGTGCTGGAATGACCATCAGCAACATGGAAAGTGCTCCCCCACAAGAGGAACTTCGGAGCCGGAATTATCATCGGCAAAGACAACTGTGCTGGAATGACCATCAGCAACATGAAAAGTGCTCCCCCTCAAGAGGAACTTCAGAGCCGGAATTATCATCGGCAAAGACAACTGTGCTGGAATGACCATCAGCAACATGAAAAGTGCTCCCCCTCAAGAGGAACTTCGGAGCCGGAATTATCATCGGCAAAGACAACTGTGCTGGAATGACCATCAGCAACATGGAAAGTGCTCCCCCTCAAGAGGAACTTCAGAGCCGGAATTATCATCGGCAAAGACAACTGTGCTGGAATAAACTTCAGCAACATGAACAATGCTCCCCTGAATAAGAAGCCAAAATAAAGCCAAACAATGGCAAAACCAAATAACATCCACCGACAGTACATAAGAAAAAAAAAAAATTCCATGAGCTCCATGAGTCTTCACAAACCTGCAAAATGAGAAGTGAAAGAGAACAAGTAGACAGATCTGAAAATAAAAATATATCAGAGAAGAAGAAAAAAAAATGACCAAAACGCAGATCTGGAAAGCAACACAGATCTAGAACGGAAATGGCCGGAGAAAAGGAAGACACGGTCGGAGAATGGACGATGCGGCCGGAGAATCAGCCACGATCGAAGATGATGACCGGAAAAGAAGGAGACACTACCGGAAAAAGAGAAACACTGCCGGAGGAGATAAAAAGACACAGATCTGAAACGTGAACGATCTGGAACAACGGTCTGAAATGTGAACGATCTGGAACAACAGAGATGGATGATGCGACCGGAGAATAAGACATGGTCGGAGAGGATGACCGGAAAAGAGGAAGACGCAGCCGGAAAATTCCCAGATCTGAAAAAAAAAATTGATCCAGCCGGAGAATAAACGCAGTCAGAGATAAAAATAAAAACGAAACAGATCTGAAAGAGAAAAAAAATGTAATAGAAGGGAAAAGAAATGAGACAGATTCAGATGAAAAACCAGATCTGGAAAATTCAAAAATCAATGGGAGAGAGAAGAAGGAGATGCTGCTGGAAAATAATGATAACAAACGAAACAGATCAGTGACGATGCAAAACGAAAAAATGCATGCAAAATAAAAAATAAAATGAAACAGATCTATTATATATCAAGATAAATATCAAGATATGAAAGAGGCTACAACCAAGTTATTTTCGATATGAAAGAGGCTACAACCACACTCGCCTCATAGTTTCACAACCTATTTCACAGATGTAGTGGCAATTAGCATATACATTAATCTACCACGTTCATTTCAACATTTTCCTTGAACAACAATCCAAAAAAACTAACTTTATTAGCGTATTCCACACTAAATCAAACCTCCAACAATGGAAAGGCTACTCTTTTAAGCTCCCAAGACAGAAAGGCAACAATTAAGGAATGATTTTTTTCCTTCAAAACCCTTATCTCTATGTTATTTTCATGAAAATCCCAAGAAATTTCATCTCTTTCATACCTAAAGGTTGTAAACAAAGGAGACACTTTCACGGTGAAGAATCTTCTTATTATGCGAGTCACATACTTTTGCTTGATTTGTAAAAAATAAAATAAAAATAAAGATAATTTTTTTTACCAATTCGGGGTTGCCTAATTATTTACTGTGTCTAGGGTTGGAATGATTTATGGTACTCCAAATAAAGGTGTGTTGGATCGAGCATTTACAATTAGGTCAAAAGTAATAATAATTAATTAGGGCATTATTTGATACGCAAGGCTTGTTACGAGTCAAACTCAGATTAAACCATAGTGTTTTAATCGGTAAAAATAAGTAGAAAGAGTTACTCTCTCATTAACATCAATAACTTTTTGCCTAGTAATAAACGTTCCATTCAACAAAGTGTTATGGCAAATGTACCTTTTCTTTATTAAAAATAAAAATAGCAAATGTGATGGGTGAACTTATACATTTTCTCTAAAACTATCACATGTCACATTATGTCAGCAACTTAACATTCACCACACCGTCACTATCATTTTATTAATAAAGTGCTCAAATTATTACTTTAGTTTAGTGTGGCTTCCCTTAATGTCGTAATGGGCATATGGCATTAAATGTTATATTGTAACTTTCATTTTAACCATTATTTCTTATTAATGATTTTAAATTGTTGATATCAGAAAATTGAAATTTTAATTTCATTTTTATTTTTTAATAGATATTTTTAAATACAGACTTTGCGGAATATTGGAATTTTGAGTTGTATATTTATCTTATTCACTAATCTTTTTTTTTTATTAAGTTTTATTCATGTGAAGTTGAATTGTTATACTCCAACATATGTATTTATGATAATTGAAGGAAATTAATAATATCTACAATTAAAGATCATAATGAATTGCTTAAAAAATAAATAACACTCGCAACAAATTAATTGCATAGAAGCATTTTAAATCACCTTTATTATTACCACTCAAGTTTGTATTTTACAAATATCTTCATTGCTTTTCATTTATTGCTACGGTCAAAATAGATGGAATATTAACATCTTTTTTTTTTGATAAACGAATATAATTAACATTTCTAATTACTTATTGTGTTTTTTAATATTGGTTTTCATTAATTTTTTTTTTGGACTTTAAAATAATTTTTTTATTAAAATTCAATTTTTAATTATATTTCTATTTATATATTCATATTAATTTAATAACATTTAAAAAAAATTGTTATAGAATTCTATGATTTAAAAAGAGAGCCATTATTGTTTGAATTATGACTACGAACAAACAATATTCTTTTGACTTTTTTTATAAGGTTAATGTTATATGGATCAGAATCATTCTATATTAATATAAGCTATATTTTTAATCTTGGTCGTTGATTTTATTTATATCGGATGACTCTGATTTATTAAATATGTGAGCTGTTAGATGTAAATAAACCAATGACCATAATTTGATGTAAAACTTCTTATTATTATACTAATGTAAGAATAATCTGCATATATATATTTAATGTTTGTAATCCTTTTTAAATATTTTTATTATTTTATTTCTCTGAATTAAATGTCATTTGGAATATAATATTTGTGGAACATTGCAATTTTTGGAATATAATATTTGTGGAACATTGCAATTTCCAATCACACATTTTTTACTTTGCTAGAAAAAAAAATTAATTTAATTTATTATATTTCTATTTTTATATTTATTTTTCACAGAAGATCGTAAATGTAAAACATAGATATGAAATTCAAATCATTGGTTAACATCCCAATTACGGAGAGCAATTTTTGTATTACCGTCCCAAATTCAAATCATTGGTTAACATCCCAATTCCGGAGAGCATTTTCTCTAGGGTTTTATATTTCTCATTCAACATGAGAATGTAGAGATAAAAAACATGTGGGTCCCGTATGTTAGAAAAAATTATGTGTAGAATCCACATTGGTATGAAAATCGAAGAATGTGTAGGAAAATTCAAATTCTCATGTTAAATGAGAATTATAAAACCTTTTTTTGTATTACCGTCGCAGTGAATGTTCAGTGCAATGATCATATTCGGATTATGCAATCTTGGGAATGTTTAGTGCAAATGTTAAAGTTAATTTTTTTTTCTCTTCCATGTCGAAATTTTTATTGTACTACGATCGCACCATTTATTGGGTGTGACCCACCAATTAAAATTAAAAAAAAAATCCAATGTCAAAAAGTGAATGGAGGTCGTACGTGCGCTTCTTCCATGTCAGCCAACAAATTCTGGAGAGAGAGAAAAAATAACTTTAATATTTATATTATACATTCCGGAAAATATACTGTGCAAATATGACCGTGGCACTGAACTCTAGGCGTCGAAAATTTCTACAATATTATTGTCTTACCGATTTTTCCATATATCCCTCCAATATAAATTAAACACCTATGCTAATTGATGAAATAGAAAAGGAAAAAATATATATAAAAAATAAATGTGTAATTTTCAATGGCAGTGATACATTCTACTGTTATACCAAAGATGAGCTGGTCAATCTA